>CATIWR010282312.1:0-24588 GCA_949677035.1 Omphalea diandra
CAACTTCTTTATTTCTTCTAGAGGGAATGATTCAATTCTGTAAAAACAACACTTATTTGAAACATTAGTGATGATCAATCTACTTTGTCAAGATCAAAAGAGGTTTTAATCATAGGATTGAGTATCCTAGACCAACAAACACTATAGTATCGTTTACGTTATTATATTATAGTACCACAAATAATAATTTGTTATTGAATTAAATAAAAATTATTAGATACTGTTAGATTAAATGAAGTTATTATTTACCATTGGATTAAAGTATGTTATTTAGTAATATTATAAAAAATAACATTACTGTAGAATTCACCAATTTTTTATTATAATGTAATATAATCATTATATTACAATGTGATAATTAATGCAATTTTAAAATATTTAGATAATAATTATTAGTATGTATAATTATTTATTATTTTAAATAAATTTTATTTTAATAAAAATATTTTTAATATTAATAAATTATCATAAATAAATAATAAATTGAAAATTTTACAAAACAATATGATAAATACATATGTCACCATAAAAGTTTAATACCTCAAATTTGATTTGATAAGAATCAAGAATTGATCTCGCAACATCTTTTTTATTTTAATTTTATCATCACTTCCTTCCATTCATTTTATAATAAAATTCAAAGATTTTAGATATGCTCGTAGCAATTAAATTTTTATATTTTCTCAATTATTTTTTTATTATTTAAATTGCATATTTCTATCACTTGTAGTGTTTATTATTTAATGAAAGACTGAAAAAAATATTGATGAATCCATTTCTTGTTTTATTTTACACATAATACATGAGTAAAAGATTCACAATCCTAATCAATTTGATCTTGAAAACTGTGATAAAATTGATTTTTTGTATGTGTATATATGCATCGACATTAAAGGGTCATTGAACTAATGCAAGAAGTCAGACTCAAATGGTGGCATTCTCTTTTCTTTGAAGAAATTCCTTTTAAATTTACTAACACAGGGTCCTTTAATTCTTTTCTTCCTCCTTAATTTTAAGGTTATTTGAGGCATCAAAAGTAGACAGCTACATACAACAAAGGCATTTCCTGTTCTTGTATGGATAGGTGACCTAAATGGCCAGTATTTAAGGACCGTTTGGGTCACAACCCAAAGACAACTCGATTCTAAGTCATATTAAGTGAAAGGACCCAATCCATCCCTCAATTAACTGTGGAGGGCAACTTATGTGACTGCAATTTTCAATTATCCAATTCACTCAATAATTTCTTTTTTTTATTTCATAAAAATTCTTAAAAAGAAGAAAATAATTAGTATCTTATAAGACATTCACTCCATCATTAAATTATCAGGTTTTAAATGATTGGACGGAGAGAATATGACATGAGCATGGCCAGCCCTACAAAATAATTGAAAGCTTTGATATGATTGTGCCAAAAGTAAGAGATGGTTCTCTTTTTGTGCAGCATTGCAATTATGCAGTTTCTAGCATTTCTCTCATGGCGTCCATCAGATTCTGTCAAAAGGCTGATCAGTGGAATGATCAATAATTTTCATGTCAGTTCTCCACAATTATTGTGTTTTCTTTCTTGCCTTTCTACGCAAAAGACATTTAGTTAGTACAAATTTTTTTCCCACTTTAAACACTCGATTTAAAAGATAATAATTAATAAATCTTTGATTCAATTACATTAAAATTATTTTTAAAATCGGTGACTGTAAGTTTAATTCTAATCAAACTTAAATTAATGCAACAATATAATTTTATAGAAACTAATAAGAAAATCTAAAAGTAAGATTACTAATTTTTTTCTCTTTTTTTTTTTCGTTGATTAAGAAATTATTTGCATGATATTTAGATCATATGATATTTATTTTTTAAAAATCGCTTTTTTCCCCTTAGTAGACTGATCAGATGGACATAAAAATTAGCAATAAAATTGAAAATGATTATGGTTTGGAGTTTATCCTTGATATGTCTACATAGTGAAGCGACTCAACAAAAAGATTTTACCTTTCACTAGTACATATGATTAGGAAATCACTGGTTTCAAATTATTTTGAACATTATTCAAACCCAAATGTTAAAAAAGAAAAAACCCATAATGGGTCAATGATCCCAACAATTTTGACAATTGTCAAAACTATGTTAAATGATGAATTAATTAGGTGATCAATCCCACTCCATTGCTGTCAAATTAGGCCAAGAAATTGAAGCATATCATATCATACCATGCTAATCATGAGTCCCACATAATAAAAATCAAATACAAATGATGTACTACCTTATTTTTCTTGTTGGAGTACAAGTCAAAGATGAAAAAGAATACAAAGGCCTCTCTCTGACTCCGGCTATTTGCACAGAGAGTTTAAGAAATTTTAAGAGATCATAAATAAATTTTATTAAAAGTTTTAATTATTTATATTCTTTTAAAGAATTCAAAAAACTTTAAAAATAATGCAAATGGCTGAAACCCTCTCTTTAAATTCAACTCCCAAAGTATCCATTAGATTCTATTCCGATTTCTAAATTTCGATTCCCACGTAGTTTTGGAGCGCCATTTAAGCCACAATCAGAGGTTCTTCGTCCTTCGTATTTTACTCTCTTTTCGGAGTATATTAATATTTGGGATCTTAGAGTACTGCCATTTGTACAAGGAATCCACTGCCATGCACTGTCATCAAATATCAACCTTATACTCCAAAAATACGGCTGTTCTATATCCATATACGCTTGTAACGAAGCCTATCTCAATTTGGTTGAATTGGTTTTACTCTTGTTCATATTCTTAACTTATAATTCACAAATTATTACCCATGTTTTCATCGATACTCCTCTCCTCTCTCCGTCCTAAAAAAATTATTCATTATTCATTTTATGGGATATTCTAAAATACATATTTATTTTTATTAAATCAATAATATTTATAAAGTAATTTTTTAATTTTTTCTTATTAATTACTAAATTAAAAAAATATTTTTAGTTTCTCATTAAATATAATTGAGGACATAAATGATAAAATATAGTATAAATGGTGAGTCGTCAATATATTAAATATTTTTTTTAAAAGAATGTGAAAATTGAATTGTAAGATATGTTGTTAAAAAATTATATTGATTTGGTGGTAATATTACATGTTTAGGTGGATGGTCAATACGTTATTATTTTTTATTTTTTTTTTTGTTTTCTTTGAGTATCCGCAAAGGAAGCACAATACTTTTGTTATCAAAAAAATAAAAAATTAGTCATGTATCTCCACACTCCATTGGGATGCTAATATCATTTTTAAATGAAGCATTTGAATTATATAATTTTATATGTTTTTACTTCTTAGCTTTTAAAATATTATTAGTGATTAAATATATAAAATTGAAATATTACAATAATAAATTAATAAAATAAAAATAGATTAAAATTTGCAATGGACTACTTAAAACATTAATCAAATTTATAAGATATTTATTTAAAAATTATTTATAACATTTAATGCCACACTATTTTTAATCTTCATAAGTCAATGAAGGATAATTATTTAGTATACTCATATTGATAATTAAATTTTAAATTTATTATTTCTTATGAATGTATGTAAATTGTATGCCTGTCTATTTATATTTGTATATATTTATTATTAAGAGAATATTTAATTTTAGAGTGTTTATGATACATTAAAAAAAAGAAAGAATATAAACAATATATGTTTACCCCAAATAATATTATATTATAACAACTTCAACACAAAAAAATATATTATCATAAATATTAAATATTTATCATTTTGCATATTATCATAAAAAAAGTTAATTAAATGATAAAAATATAAAATACATTCATTCTCAATACTAAAAAACAAAATTAATAATATAAAAATGTTACTAATAAAATTTAAAATGTCATCTTACATTGTTAGAATATAAATAAGTTTAGACCTTCAAATTTCATAAAATAAACTAAAACATATTCATAGAATTAGTATTCTTAAGTTTAAAATTATAAATATTAGCATAAAAAAGAATACAAACATTTTTTATGTTGTAAATTCTTCTTCAGAGCTAAAAAAATCTGTTTATGTTGTAAATTCTTCATCAGAGCTAAAAAAATCTGTTTTATATATGTATTTGTATTGAATATTAAATACACAAAAATAAACAACTAAAGATTAAAAGTTTATTTTTTTAAAAATCATTCAATGAATTTATTTTATTTCAATGAATTCATTCTTAAAATTATAAATACTAATAAATTTCAATATTAATTAATGTTAATTATCTGATTTTTGTTATTTAAAATCATACATATTTTACATAGCTTTTTTTCTGAATAAAAAATAAAACTCAAAATTTTTAAGAATTAGAAAAATAAAATACTAAAAAATATATATAGTCAAAAATTTAACTTTCTCTTTATTTCAGAATATATATATATATAGAAAAATTATAAGTTTAGAAAAAAAAAATCGATATTACCTATGCTTACATAAGTTTATCATTTATGTTTACATAAGCTTACCAGAATGATATTAGTTTATGTAACTACTTAAACATAAAAGTATATCATCATTAATATTTATCATTTTGCACAGTATCATATAAAGTTAATTAAATGAAAAAGTATAAATAAATCTATTCTCAATACTAAAAAATACAATTAATAATAATAAAACATTATTATAATATTTTAAATTCCATCTCGCCTTACTAGAATATAAGATAGGTTTTAATCTCAAAATTTTATAAAAACAAAAGAAAATATTATCATAAAATTATTGTCCTTAATTTTAATATTATAAATATTAATAGAAAATAAAATAGTAATTTTTATGTATATAATCTCTCTCTGCCAATACTAAAAAAAAATATATTTTTTTATGTGTTTGTGCTAAAACTTATGTTAGTTTAATGATTTTTTAAATTAAACACACTAACTTCAATATTTTGACTTAATTAATATGAATTATTTAATTTCTTTGGATTCTAAATTGCAAAAATTTCATATAGCTTTATAAAAAAAATGAAAAATGTTAACAGTTTTAAAAAATGAAGAAATAAAATGCTAAACAAAGAGTTAGTTAAATCTTTTAAATCCTCATACTTTCTATCTACTTCAAGCTTAATATGTATATAGAGATGAATAAATGATCTATAATATGTGTAATGTAGAAAACAAACCATATCAACAATAAGTTATATACAATAATTATAATAATCATTAGCTATATCTATGAATACAAATTGTATATCCACAGTTATCATTTGTCATAACTTGTTAAGATGTATATATAAAAATAAAATGATAATTATAAGAATACATCAATTTAATTTAGATTCTAAAAATTGCTGACATCGTGATTAATAGATAAACATATTATTTGGATTGTCTATTTTAAGTTACTTTCATTTAGTGTTAACATTCTAATAATAAAAAAGATTAATATAACAACATTTATCATTAATCCTGATTATATTTTGATGTTAATGCATTTATCAAATCAATCATGCACAGTGAAAATATCATTATCGAAAAAGAAAATTCCAACTTAATTAAACAGAAGATTCAAGCATTAATACTTCACAATTTAATGATGCATGAAGCAATCAATTTTCTAACTTAATGTTTAATATTTAAAAGAAATATAAGATATCGTGCAGTCATTCACCTAAATGGCTAAAGTCACACAAGGGTATTTTTTTTAATTAATTCTTCTAGAATATAGAACATAATTTTATCATAAATAAGAGTACAAGATATTTCTGAAAGAGAAAAAAAAAATTTAAATTGATATATTAAAACATTTAATTTAAGCACACGTACATCATCATTGGCACAACATAAATTACTAAAACTTTGTAATAAATAAATTGAAGTTATATGTATATTTAACTGTTTTCAAAATTTTTAAGCTACGACAACCAAGTTTATTATAACTTGGACTACTCAACAAAAAATCTCAAATATAAGAATAAAACTTTAAATTATAACATCACTTAAGTGCAGAAAAGAGGACTAATATGAATAATTAATCTATTGCTACTGGTATATAAAAAATTTGAATTATAGACCGGAAAGGTCAAAAAAGAGGGGGAAAAAGTTTTAAAATGGATCCCTAAAATTGCATCTTTAATCCAACCCCGAGAAATTACCTCTCAATTGCACGCTTTTATCTGTAAAGAAAACATTAATATTACTTTATTATATATTTAAATCACAGTGAATATTATAATAATATAATTAATAATTTATTATTAAATTAAATAAAAAATATTATTTATTATTGAATTAAATTAACAGCTCCCCTAAAACCACCTTTCAAATTAAATTATTCAGAAAAGAACAACACGCTGCCGCTGCCACTGCTATTCAAAATGCTCAGGCTTTGAATATTTTTCACATATGATGTCTCTTTTCTTTCTCACCTCCAAAGCTGTAAATCAGTATTACACACCACCGCCTTTAGACTTTCTTCTCCCTTCCCAATTTCTCCTAATGGCTTTTGCCGCTCTCAATCACCTCATCCTTTCATTCCTAACACCACATCGCCTCAACTCTTAAATTCCCCACCACCTTCTCTTCCTATATCATAAATCATGGGTTATCTCTCCTGTAATGCAGAGTCCGCCATAGCCACCTGCGATCCCTACAATTGGGATCGCACCAGACGTAAGAAAAACAAAAAACTCAACACCACAAACCAACCTATTACTAACAACATTAACATCAAACATTTCGCTTACTCCGAACTCGTTCAAGCCACCAATGCCTTCTCCGCCGATACCTTCCTCGGCAAAGGTAGCCACGGCACCGTCTATAAAGCCTCCCTCTACGGCGGCACCCTCATCGCTGCCGTCAAGAAAACCTATCCCAACCCATCAGCCGACAACGAGATTGAGATTCTCTCAAGACTCCACCACCCGCGCCTCGTCAACCTCCTCGGCTTCTCTTCCGACCCTAATACCCGCAAACTACTCGTCGTCGAGTTCATGCCCAACGGCTCTTTACACTCTCTATTGCATTGCTCCTCCAGTTGGCCTGGTTGGACCAGGAGGGTCCGGTTCGCTCTCCAAATAGCCAAAGCGGTTCAATTCTTGCACTCGGCCAATCCGCCGGTTATCCACAGAGACATAAAATCGTCCAACGTGTTAATCGACGTGGACTGGAAAGCCAGATTAGGAGATTTCGGTCTCGCGTTGAGAGGACACGTGGAGGATGTACGCGTCAAGTGCACGCCACCGGCTGGTACGTTAGGTTACCTCGACCCTGGCTATCTTGGGCCGGGGGATTTAAGCGCCAAGAATGACGTGTTCAGTTTTGGAATCTTGCTGTTGGAAATCATCAGCGGTAGAGATGCGATTGATGTTAATTACAGTCCTCCGTCCATTGTTGACTGGGCGGTTCCGTTGATAAAGCGCGGTGATTTCGTGGAGATTTGCGATAATCGGATCGGATCGCCGGTGGACCCACGAGTGGTAAAGAGTTTGGCTGTTTTGGCGGCCAGGTGCGTGAGATCCACGGCGGAGAAGCGGCCTACGATGGCAGAGGTGGTTAAGGGATTGAAAGTTGTGAGTCGGAGAGTTCAGGCGCCGGCTGTATGGAATAGGTTGAGGAGAAGGAGCGTGAGACGGGCGGCGAAGGAATCTCGGCGGTTAGCGTCTTCAGATGAGTCGAGGGAAGAGGTTGTTAATAGGGTTACCGTTAGAAATGGAAGCAGGAGAAACAGCAGAGTCTCGAGTATAGAGTATGGGGATGAAATGGTCCAGTCGGGCGAGGATCGGATAATTATAAGATCGAAATCGATTGGATCATATGGGGAGATAAAAAGGGGTGGGTCGGATAGTAATAGAAGAAAGGAAGGAGGAGGGGCAGCAGTAAGAATTCCAATAGTGCAGCTAAGCAAGTCAAGGTCTATGGGGGTATTGCAAAGTCCACGCCTTCTACATTACAATAATAATAATAATAATAATAATAATACAAAAGGGTTTGCGTTTGAAATCGAAAGAGAGATGGAATGGCGAAAAATTGAAGGTTCAATGTCGAAATTGTTCATCGGTTTGGATGAGGAGGAGAAGCCGTTGGTCTCTATCTAAAATCTTGGATTAGTCCATCAACGGACAGTCTTAGTCCAGTGATAAATACATTACTCTATTTAGTAACTGAAGTTGGATGGATAAACTATTTTGCATGTTATGTTGTGAGTTGATGAATTCTGACCCATTTATCAAAATGGAGTTTGTTTTAAGTTTTCGTCCAAATTATTGGGATTCATCAACTCACAACAGAGCATATTTTAGTCTTTATTAGGAAGGGAGATGGTACCAATCGGATCCAGCACTATACATAGTTCCAAAGTTTCTGATTTGTATTGCTATTTATTATTGTCTAATGAAGTTTTTTTCATCACTGGTTTGTGATTCTCTCTATCTCAGTCAAGCTTTTCTAAGACATTCTTCTTTCTTT
Source organism: Omphalea diandra (assembly GCA_949677035.1). Classification (NCBI taxonomy): domain Eukaryota; kingdom Viridiplantae; phylum Streptophyta; class Magnoliopsida; order Malpighiales; family Euphorbiaceae; genus Omphalea; species Omphalea diandra. The sequence goes on from CATIWR010282312.1 coordinate 8,431, forward strand.
CTAGTGATGATGAGGGGTTAGAATGATGCTCGGCTTATGGAATTAGCCACTAGAGGCACATCACAATAGGTTAATCAATCGTGAATCTGCGGTCAATGCAAGCCGTGACACATGACATGACTGATTATAGCTAAACTCTAAAACATTTAATTAATGCATGAAGGAATAACGGTAGCTAGGGTACAAGCCTAACCCTAATTCAAGTCGAGCCTTCTTCGTATTCAACTCTTGCTCTCTTACCAGTTGATTTCTTTAGTATGAGGTTGCCATATTTCTGGCCCACGCCATTAAATGATACATCATGTTTTGCTTTCAAAAGATCGAAGATATCATTCATCCTAAGCTGCATTTCTACCACATATCCCTCGCTTAGATCTACTTACTTAAATTCCTAGAAAGGAATCTTTATTTCTTCCAACTTGTACTTGCAAGTTATTAATTCACATTTCAAGTCATTATCTAATAAACAAAGCCTAAATTTTTTTTTCTCGGGGTACCACAAAGATTTTTGAAAGGAAAAAAGATTGTAAGAGTTAAAATCTATACAAGATTCACCGCACTATTAATTTGGCATATGAGAAAAAGTTATTTGTAGAGTATCTTCTTGAAAATTAAGGATCTAGCTAATATTTTAAAATCAAACTGCACACCGGTGGTTTCGATTTGATTGATTAAATAATATAATTTTAAAAAATTTTAAAAAATATAAATATATTTTAAAGTTAATTTGCATTCGTATAAAAGTGGTTGTAGCGATTAGAGGTGACCAAAAATCAAATCAAATTAAAAAATCGATCAAACCGAGTTGGTTTGATTTGATCATTTATAAAATCAATTCAGTTTGGTTTTAATTTTATAAAAAATTGGTTTTTGGTTTGGTTTTTTTAGATTAAAAAACTGAATTAATTGAAGTTATTAATAAATTAAATGAATCAAACCAAATTTAAAATACATGTAATTTAATCAAATCAAATCGAACCGAACTGAACTTTTGTAAATTTTGTTTGGTTTATAGGCACATAAATTTCAGTTTAATCGATTCGGTTAATTCGATTTTTCAAAAAATTTCAGTTCAATTTGATTTTAAATATATAAAATTTAATTTATTTAATTTTGATAAAAAATTGAACCGATCATTTACTCATTTCTAGTGGCAATTACTAGTGGAACATAATAATAATAGTAATAGTAATAATCTGTATAGAGAACATGTTTGGTCACGGACTAATTGGAGCGTCACTAATGCGAATGGTTATATATATATATATATATATATATATATATATATATATCATGAAAATCTCGTTTATATTGGGCAGGAAGTACGGTGGTGGGTGGGTTAGTGAGCCGTGAGGCGTGGTCCTTTTGACTATTTACATGAATTTACGAAGAGTATTAAAGACACAGCACATCGGCCTAGGGCTCATTGGTCTCCTTTGTGCATTTATTTCCCTTGAATTTGGAGCCCTTCTCACGCCCCATATCTATAGGCCCATATGCCTACTCTCCTTTTCTTTTCTTTTTTTTTTTTTTCGATTGAACTAATCTAATAGCAAAAATTAACAAAGTCATACATGCTTCCACTTTTCTTTTTTTTCCATTTTAAATATTCTTGGATTAATAATCCCCTTTATTTATGTTGAATCCATAACATGCGTTTTCAAAAAATTAACAAAAATTAGCATAATTATTAGATTTCACAAAAAAGAAAAAGAAAAAAAAATCCAATTGAAACATGGGAAATGCATGTGTGAACCAATTCACGGTCCCTCACACAACACAACTCTTCAAACACTAATATCAAATTATTGGGTATAGTTTTGAATGGATTTTTTTTTATAATCAGTAGAGGAGCCAAGCGGACAACTGGGAGCCATTTGCCTACAATCTTTTTTCAATTTTTTTATTCTTCATTATATATATATATTTATATAACTCCAATTAGAAATAATTTATAACTTAGTCTTCAAACTTAAAAACTCTTTTTTATTTTATATATGCTATTAATAAAATTTATTTATATTATATACCAAAAATTTCAATTTATTAATTAAATTTACATATACATTTATAAAATATAAATAAATATTATTTGATTATAAAATAAATAACTAACAAATTATTTTCTTAAAAAATATTTAAATTTACCCCCAAAATAAAAATTTTGAATCCATCATTGTGAATAATATTAAAAACCATTTTACAAAGTCTCCTCTTTTTTTTTTATGCTTTATTTCCAAATGAAAATAGGTTTTGCTTTTACATTTCGCTACCCATCTTATGGGTGTTACTCGTAGTTTTAATATATTGGGATAATTCTTCCAACGTATTATCAACTAGGCCATATTTTGCATTTCGCGTGATTTAAAGCTAGTATTAATTTGTTTAATGATTTGAAGTTAAATTTGTATATGAAAATTATGATAATGAAATATAATTAAAAATAAAAAAGCATAATAAATAATAATACAAGACATCAAACTTTTTTTTTTTACAATTTCAGAGTTATAAAATTTATATTTTATTTTAATAATCTATAAAATATCAAATATAATAAATGATTGATTTTGTAATTATTCTCTTAAATTTTAAAACACAAAGTATGAATATTAATTTTTTATTTATTATTAAAATATTTTTTTTTCTTTTTTCTTTTTATTTTAATATTTTTTTCTTTTTTCCTTTTATCAATTGTTAAGGTCATGTGATGATAATAAAATAAGTCTAATAAGTTGTCATTTCAAATGTTATATTCTCGCTAAATTCATATAAATTTTATTTATAATTATAATTGCTAAAATTTAAAAAAATCCTTTTATTTCCTATAAATTCAAAGAAAATAAATAAATCAATTAAATTATACTTAATTGTTTAAAATAAAATCAAATTATTTCACTCTATTTGAAATTATTGTACAACTAATGAATATCATATCAAATGACAATTAATCTACATTAACCATAAAATTCAAGTATCAATATTAAACCTAGGAAGGAATACGTTTTTAAGAATATAGTTATATTTACAATGATTAATAAATTAAGAAGTCACTTAAAAAAAAGCATGTCAATGAATCAATGATTAATTAATGCAACAAAATGTAACAAATCAATGAATAAATCAATTTTTAAGAATGATTTCTCATGTTAGTTTAAATAAAGCTAAACTCAAAGAAATATTATTGCATTAATATTTTTATTTGTTTTTGTTTTGGCTATATATATATATAGAGAGAGAGAGAGAGAGAGAGAAGTATTCAAGCGAAATTAATAAAAAGTACGTTTGATAGACTCAATTCCAAAAAGAAGCAAAAAAATTTGTAGGTGACAGTGAAAAAACATAACCCAAGTCCAATTGTAAGATGATTAACTGTTTTATTGCAGAGATTAAGTTTGATTATGTCTGAACTTATTGTACATAGGCTTGGGTTGGACCACTGATCAAAATCTGAACCACATGGTCCAACATTAATCTCACCAAACCAACTTTTACATTGTCATTATTATTATTACTATTGTCTGATAGGGAAGCCTATTTTCAAACACAAGGTTACCAGCTTAATCGATTTATAAAAAATCACCAACAATTTCATATTCAATTTTTTTTTTTTTTAAAAATCTCTTTCTTGGGTATGAAAAAATTGATTTCGTCATATGGGTTGGAATGTTTACCAGAAACTAATACAGTTGTGTACATATATGATATGATGCATGATGGGAATTATTGGAGGGTTTGATTATTTAAGGGTGATTAAGCTAAAAAGGCTGATTTTGGGAGTGTACTTTTGATATAGTCAAATGTTAATGGAGGGAATGAAAAACCCTAATGTTGAAAGTAACGGAACATAAGGATCCAAAACTAGGTTGGGCCCCTCACACTTAGAAGTGGGGATTGTTTGGTGAAGGGTCCACCACACCAGATTGATGGATTTCCAGGTGTGATTATTAGGATGCAACATGACACACATCTTATTATTACTATTAAGTTTTTTTTTTCCTTACAAAAAATCTTTTATAGGTTATTTCAAGTGGTTAATACATTGTTATTTGTTTAATTTTTTTAAACTAATATGTACGATTAATGAATGAGCTAATTAAAATTTTTTTTATGAGTTATTAAATTATTATGATTAATTCAATGATTAAACTGACTAAATCCTAAAGTATTTTTCTGACTTCAAATCTTAAAATCGTTTCCATTGGAAGAGCTCCTAACAAGATTGGTTTTATATTCAGAAATGATTAGCTCAAATATTAAAAAAATATATATATTGCCATTAATTTTGAGTGAAAGAAATATATAAAGATAAGTAAATTTGAATTAAAAAAAGAAAAGAAAAAAGGCTGCCAAAAAAGCATGGAAATATAAATCAAATTGAAGGGCAGAGCAGGACCTCTACTTTTTCCCCGTCTTGTCACCATCCTTGGCTCTCTCTCTCTCTCTCGAAACGAAACGAAACGCCGTAAAGAATCTCCGTTCTTCAAAAAACGTTTAATTTGTAAGACAGTGTAGCTGAACGGAAAATCAAGAACTTATTATTATTAGTAGTAGAAGAAAACAAGTCACACCACACGTGGTTCGGCTGGGTACCTAACAACCCTCTTCTTCCTTTTCTTGGAGGTCCACTGCGACGAAGGGAAAATGGAGGAGGTGGTTGGTTTCCCGCCAGCTGACAAGAGAGTGACAGGGGTAAGCGCGTCGAAGCGGGATTTTGGCTTTTGATGGGCATCACATGACGGGCCTCCCTCTCTCTCTCTTCTCCAGTTTGTGCTTCTAATGAATTATATATGCCAATGTTGATTGATTTTTGTTGTTTTTTTCTCTGTTTCTTTTGCTAATTATTAGTGACTTCTTTTTAAAAAAAAAAATAATTTATGATTTTGGAACGATATATAGTGTTCAAGTCCCAAGGTGTAACCTACTATTCTTCCTTTCCATATTATCAGCAATATTTCAAGAATACTGCCCCAATCATCTTCAAGTCATGCGCTCATTCTCTTGTTTCACTGCCTTTATTCTTAGTTATGGCCAGTGAATTTTCCTCGCTTTTTCTTTAAAAAAAATAAATTTGAGTTTTTGTGAGCGCACCCCCTTTAAAAACAATTAATTTTTCGACGCCGGGCCTCATCAAACTGGCCCATGCACCACAGATAAGTTGGAAAACGAAGGCTGCTAGGATTTTCTTTTATTTGAAAAAAAAATTACGCCGGTGAATGTGTAGTATTATAATAAAAAATAAATATAAATCTTGGAAGTGGGGAAATGGGGGACACGTGCAAAGTCAGCCGCAATAAATGCCGACAACTTAATTTTTCCAGATGTAAATTCGTGTATTACTAAGTTTATGTATATAGTGCGCGAGAGACATACGATAGAGTTATAGTTCACATCTCTGGATGGTGTCCATCAGTGTACTTTAGAATCAATTCCCATGGATTGTTCAATCAGTAATATTGAGAATAGGTTAATAATTAATTTAATTTGATTTAAAGTCAAATAACATCTAATATATCACGCATCAGAATAATAGCCAAAATTAAATAACACCCAGTTGGAAAATGGAGAAATAGCAAAAAATATCCACATAAACTCTTTTAAAAGAGAGTGAATCTATTCATCACTTAAAACGAATTCAAGACATCAAACTCTATTGCAAAGAATTGGTAAACACAGGCATTAACTGTAAAAGTTGTTCGAAAGATTTTTTTTAATCTTTTGATCGGGGGATTAAAAATTTTTTGGAGCTGACTTTACCTTCATTGCATTATAGATCACAAATTATAAATGAAGGGCAGAATCTAAAGCCACACACAAAAAAAAAAAAAAATCTCATATCTAAAAGAAAAACTCTTAAATCTATAAATAATACTGCTAATTATTGATAGAAACCACAAAACTAGATGAAGAAAATACAAAGTGATTTGGCTAAAAATGGCCTCTAAATAGATTGTGTGTCGGCAACCTGATTGGGAGAGAGAGACAAAAACATACCGCGACAGTTTTTATATTTAAGAGTATGTGTGGGATTTTTATAGTAAAATTTTGATTTTTATTTATTAAGTTATTATAATTTTTAATTTTAAAAATATTTTTCAATTTATTAAAATACTTAAGTTATATTGTTAATTTAATAGGCATTGACAAAATCTTCAAATATTAATTTCTTTTAACATTAACTTTTTGTTCATAAAACAGGTATTGAAAATTTTATAATCAAATTTAAAAAAGGATTTATTTTAAAAATCTGATTTTATTTATTAAATAACAATATTTATATTTTCGAAATATTTTTGAATGTTTGAGAAATTGGTTTAATTACATTATTTATCTAATTTAATAATTATTAACAAATAACACCAATAACAACATCCTTAAATCACCATCATTTTTGGCTTAGGACATATTATATATAGTCAATTATTAGGCATAATGTGTCTTGCAGAGTATAACAAGTTCCGGGGGGAGGGGAATTATCATCAGACAAATACTAAACTTATGTTAGAAAATTATAATTGTGACAAAAAAAAAAAAGGTAAAGAACAAGATTAATTCAGAGGATTTTGGCTATGATAGTTTACTTTTCAAAGCTTTGATTAGGGTCATAAATTGCATTAAGAAAATGATAAGAATTATGTGATAATTAACCCAACAACTTAAACATCTAATTCAAGTAGTAATGTCAATTTGAACGGATAAAACATGTTAATTCACATGGTAAGATCCAGTCCACATGATATTTATCAACAAGCGATATGACAGACCAATTACTTTGGTATAATTATGCAATGGAAATGTTAATCAAAATGTGGTTAATAACAGAGTTAAAAGATTAATTATAAGGCCAAAAAAGATTGCTTTTAACATAGCATTCATGAACAATGGGAAGAGAATGAGACCCACTAAATAAAAAGAAAGGGTTTCAGTGTTATAGCTGTGCGTGGGATTTTATGAGTAGATGGTGGACTTTGTGAGTGGGGATTTTTTGCATTATAGATACATAGGAGGGAAATGCCAAGATTAACTTGTCCCATGTTCCCAAACGCCACCTCTCCTTTTCACTCCTACGTCACTTTTCTTTGACGCTACCCGCACGCTACCTTACCGTTGCCATTACCATACCATTTCCTTTCTTTTTAACTCTGCTTGTGGGTTGATTTATTTGTCTTCCTTTTTACTTTTTCGTTTTTACTTTTTACTGCACTAACTGTCACCAAAAATGGAAAAAGTGGTAGACAACAGTGCACGCCACCATCACCCGAATGGGTTTTTTTTTAAGGGCAAAGAAAGAGAAGTATATGAAATGAAAGGCTTTCGAGTGAGACATCTCTATCTTTTTTTTTTTTAATGCAGGCCGAAGAATTGATGGCCACACTCTCCTTAACCTCTTATCTTCTTTCATTAGCTCTATAATTGTTATTTTCTTCAATTTATCTTGTTTTTAATTCTATTTTCTTCCTTTTTCTAACATATTATTATTGTTTATTAATCCATATAAATACAAGCTGCTTTTATCACGGTTTTCCACTCGGTGGATCTGCTAAAGAACCAGACCATGTAGATCTTCTACCCCCATCAAGAAAGGGAGAGCACAAGACAAGAAAGGAAGAAAGAGGAGATGATGGATTTTGATGAGCAAGAAGACCAAGAAGAAGAAATGGGCATGGCGATGCCACCAGGTTATGACACGATCAGCAACTCAGCTCGCCCGAATATGGGTTCTGCACCCGGCGGGGGAGAAGGTGCTTCAACGACGGCAGCAACCACAAACACCATCAGGACATCCGGAAGTTCGGTTAGATACAGAGAGTGCCAGAAAAACCATGCCGTGAACATCGGCGGACGTGCGGTCGATGGATGCGGAGAATTCATGGCGGCTGGCGAAGAGGGCACCATGGATGCACTCAAATGCGCCGCGTGTAACTGCCACAGGAATTTCCACCGCAAAGAGACTGATGGAGAAGGAGGAGGAGGAATATATCACCAACATCATCCCCAATTTTCTGCCTTCTATCGTGCCCCACCGCCAGCAGGATACCTACACCTGACGCCGACTCCGCAGCATAGGCCTTTAGCGCTACCTGCGGCATCAGCTGGAGGTGGAGGAGGTGGTTGGTGCAGCAAAGAGGAGGAGGATGTGTCGAATCCTAGTAGTAGTGGTGGTGGCGGAGGAGGAGTTAGCGGTGTTAGTGGTTCAAAGAAGCGGTTTAGGACTAAGTTTACGCAGAAGCAGAAGGACAAGATGTTGGAATTTTCGGAGAGACTCGGGTGGAGGATACAAAAACATGATGAGGCTGCTGTGGAGCAGTTTTGTGCAGAGAATGGAGTAAGAAGGCAAGTGCTTAAGGTTTGGATGCACAATAACAAGCACACTCTTGGTAAGAAACCCTAAATCTTTTAGAAACTGGAGAAACAAATAGTAGAAGAAAACAGTCCATTTGTTATCATCTTCCAGCGATCACACTAGCTACACACAATGAGGAAGAAAGAGACATTATATATATATATATATTAGAAAGTATCGAAAATGGGGAAAACATGAAAGCTATAATTGTGAATTTGTTTAGAGAGGGGTAGTAACTTGACTAGGGTTCTTACTGTTTTTCTCTTTTCTTTTCTTGGTGTTTTTTTGTTTACCCACTTCCAATTTATTTTTTTTTGTTTAGTTTTTTTCCCCAAATTTCTGAATGTAGGATGGATGGTGAAGATGATGATGATGATGACAAGCCATGTATTGCTCCTCAAATCAAAAATCTTTCTAACTCTTTTTAGTTCTTTCTTTCTAAGAACAAGAAAAGAGAAACGTTTTACTAGTTGGGAAGATTAAAGTGTAGAATTTTAGAGCTGCAACATTAACTGCTGGCATTTAGATTTCAAGAAGTCAATTGTGCTCATTAATCAGTGCCATGTTACAGAAGTTGAAGATAAGCAATGGCTAGCCAAGAATTGAAGTTACAGTAGTAGTAGTAGTAGTACATGATAATAATGATGACGAAATGATCATGATGATGGAGGATGGAGAACAAAGATCCGAGTTCTTGAATCAACTAAACGTGGATAGCATGCAAAGCAGCATATATTTCGTGTCCGTTCACAACTGTCAACTTCTCCTTGTTTCTCTCCATCTCTAATTAACTTTACTCTCTCTTCTCTCACATTAATTTCTTCCCTTTTACTTATTTTGCACACTTCCATTCTTCTCCTTCTCCTTCTTCTTCTTCTTCTAGTAGCTGTGTTGGAAAAAAAAAAAAGACACGGAAAAGGGGATGTCGACAAATGTTTGCTTAGGACACATTAAAATGGACGGTGAGAGATCGCTTCACTGTGCTGGGTATCGCGTGTATGCTACTGCCACTCTCTTTCTCCTCGTCATATATACCTAGTTCTCCATTAATTGCTCTATACCTTATTTTCGTCCTCCTCTTGTTCTTGTTCTTTACAGATAATTAATTTGTGACTTTTCTATGGTTGTGTGTGTGTGCTGATAAAGGGGAAAAAAAAACAAATTTTCTGATCAAGCGGTTATTAACGTTGCAGCATCAGCAGCAGTAGTACTGTACCACAGTTTTTGGCAGTTTCGTTGCAATCTTGCAGATAAATTTACAAATACCTTGTGATTGACTGATTGTCATTTACATATTGCACATGTATAGAAAAAGCTTAAAAACTCTCCCTTTAGCAGCCTTTTCTTTCCCTTTCCTTTTCCCTTTCCTTTCCTTGAATTTAACTCTTGGGTTTTTCTTTTTTTTTTTTTCCCTTCTTACTAGTAATTTTCTTTGAAACCAATTAATTAGCAAGTTTTTTTTTTTACTAAATTGGTTACGACTTGGATCTATCAAAATTATCACAAGTTTCGAAAAGATGGCTTCAGTATTTTTGAATCAAAGACTTCCCTAATTTGTCTTGTTATAATAGGAGTTGTGGAACTTGAAAGTGTAGGAAGACGAGAATACAAAAGTAAGAGGACAGGAAGATGTTGGAGAAAGGCAAGTGACGGGTAAATAGAGAAGGGAGGTATATCTAAGCGAGTACAAAAATAAGGAGCATTTGAAGCTGTCGGAAAAATGATATACTTTCTGTTCCGATTGAGGAACATGTGGGCTCTGTCCCTAAAAAAGTAGAAAACGGAACAATAATAAATAAATGGGGACTGACATTACAGCTAGTAGTGTGTGATGTTTTGGTGCTTTGTCTCTTCCATTCTCCTAACTACTAACTCCTAACAAGTATCTGCACTACTTCCTCTCTTCTTTTTTAGTCACTTAAAGATTATGTGCTATATTTCGTCATCAAGCGTCATATATCTCTGAAACCTCATTAAACTACTCGCCACTTCCCATTTTTTACTCTAACAAAATTATCCAACAGTTGCTACTGTGGACCTAGATTTTTTATTTTTTCTCAATTAATGTTTCTTTGGTGAATTACGCTATAATGGGTTCGAATCACTTATTGCTTTTATTAATTATTTATCAAGAAATAAATCTTTTGACATAAATTTAACTGATTCAATTGATTGTTTTTTAGGGTTTGATTAAGCTCTTTTGCTCATAATATAATACATGTTTATGCGAGGAAATCCATTATTGTTAATAGAGAAAAATTGTAGGAAGAGGGGATGAGAACATGAGCTAGCATCAACAGATACGATGGATGAATATATATATATATATAAGACATATAGCCTCTTATAGTGCTCTTGGCTTTCGCCTGCATTATAGCTTTTTCTTTTCCTTCTCTCATTTTTTTTTCTTTGTTACATATATTCCGAAACAAAATGTGAATGGTTTCCCTTTCTCTATATCAAGATTCTAAAGAATAGGAATTATTGGACGTGATTTTTCAAGCTGGTACGTATGTGTAATCGACAGAGCAAAAGAAAAGAAGAATTCAGAGGGAAGGACACTTATACGAATGTAGAATAGTGGGTTGCGACTTGGGAGAAAGGCAATTCCCATTGTTGCAACTTATATATTTACTTGTGGATGCTAACAACCGAAAGCTATATCACAATCACTTCTTTTCTATTTATGGACTGACATGTTGATAATTTAGCATGCCAACCTCCATTATATATATATATATATATATATATATATATATATATATATATATGTTTTTCAATATATTTCAAACACTAAAATTCCAAATAATAAATTTCTATCCATTAATAAAATAATTATGAGTTTTCGTTTTTTATTATAAAAACATTGATTATAGGTTTTCATTATATTGTTATATTTTTTTAAGAAATTAATATTTTAATAGTTAGATATTCATAATGATTAAAAAATAGCAAAAGCAAAATAAAAACCTAAATAATTTTTTTTTTTTTTTTTATAAAATATGTATAACTTATTACTTGTGAATGAATAATGTGAAACACATTAAGTTGAAACAAAATATATGCAAGAATACTGAAATAAAATACTAATGTATGATTAAAAAACAAAGGAAGAGAGAATCTTAATAAGTTATTAATGGTATTGAACCCATAATCAAAAGCTAAATAGAATAAAACTACAAAAAAGTTTAATAAATTTTCCTAGAAAAACATAATTTCATATTTAATATATATACTTAAAAATAATTCATGAACAGCTAATAATTTTTTATTTTTCAATTGATAAAAATGATCATAAATTCAAAATTACCTTTCTCTCGTTACTTTTTAAAAATATATACATGCATTACAGGGAGAGCTAAATCCTTACGGAGAAAATGAAGAATAATAACAAAGAACCGAAGCCAAATTATTAATGAACCAACTGTGCTATATACAGAAAGAAAAATTAACGAATCATAATTGGTGAAAAACAGAAGAAATGTATAACAAATTAGCCAAAGGATTACTTGATTAGAATTTTATTTTTTCGTTGATGCAGTAAGAAGTTTTTAGCTTGACAAATTACTTTAAAGAATTAATTGCATAGATTTTTTTTATTTATTTATGTAGCAAAGGGTTCTTAAATCTTGTCTTACACATTCTCTTGTTAGACTAATCTAAATAGACTTCACAAATTAAGTAAGTGATTAATTGGATGGACTTTGAAGTCAAAGTGTGTAATCTAAAACCCACATAATTTTTGGAGTCCAAAATGGAAATAGATGTATTGTGAGCAAAAGATAATATATATTTAGGCATAAAAATATGGTCAAGCGGAAGTGTAAAAACAATGGAAGTTCTTAATATGGTATTTGCTATTTACATATAGGAATAGGACTGATGTGGCGGTGAGATGTGTAATCTGCATGCTTTTATGGGTAGAGTGGGAGAGGAGTTGAGGACCGCAATGGCGATTTAAGAAAAAAAAATGCTTTGACGAATTTCAAAGTCTAACACGCAAGGTGTTGGGGGAGCAAATTGCTCGTTAAAGGTTCAATTATTTTATAATTTTTTTACATAAATTTTCAACGGGTCCAAGAAAAAGGGTGAAAAAAAACACTTGACCAAGAACCCAAGTCTAAAATGGCAGACCATTTAATTACTTTAAATTTTGTTGACTATTTAGCTTCAAAGTGGCTTTGAGTTGGGGTATATCATGGACTTAAAATATGCTACATCCTCCTCCATTCACACACGCTAATATGAATTATTATGCTAAAAGAAAAGATGCTGTTACTATATGAATGTGCGTGTACGTACATCATCTCAGACTCCATTTACTTGCTTTCACTCTTAAAGTTATAAGCTTTTTGTACAATGGCAAAGTTGAGTTGGTGAATAATAATTTCATTAGTTGGGATGGAATAAATGATAAACTTTCTATTAATTATTTTTAGCTACTAAAACTTAAATTTATAACCTCACAAATTAGGAGGACAACTCCATCATTATTGCCACTAATATCTCATTTATATTTTCACTGAAATTATGTATATAACATCTAACTGGTTATTGGACTCCTTAAATTTTCCTTACTATATTAAAGTATGAAATATAATAAACTAGGAAATGGCATAAATCGTCCTCTTAGATTCGGTTATGTTTTGCATCAGAAAAATAGAGAGAGGGAGAGAGATTTTAGCAATTAGGGGGGAGGTTTATGGCGCGGCCCATGCAGTAGATGAAATCTTAAGTTGGATATCTGCCATTAATCGTGTAATGTTCCCTCTTTTCAGTTTGCCAGTTGGAATGCAGACAGACAAAGCTGTCTTGACAATTTTCTTCAGACTGCCTCTTCGATCTATGAACCTACCACGGATTCCGACAACATGTTTGAACCTACCACGGATTCCGACAATTTTCTTCAGACTGCCTCTTCCATTTTTTAGCCTTGTAGTGTTTGTTAACTTGTCCAAGATACTTGCGCTTCTCTTTCTTCTCCATCAACCGTATCCTACCAATGAAGAGTTTGAAAAGAAGCAATAGCTAGGAGAATTATCTGAACCACAGAACTTAATGAAATATTCTTTATAATATGATAACAATACAAAGATATATATGGTATTACAAATGTTCTCTCTTATGAACTAACTTTTATTATGACAGCATAAAGTATATAACACAAGCTATAACCAATGAGTTTGAATAACAAATGTGAATAATATACCACATGAATCTTATGGACAAATTCAACAGACATGTATATTTGCACAGGATACTTCTTCTATCTACACCAACTTGCAACATAAGACGCTTCTTTTGATAGGATTCGCACATCACAAACTGTGGGGCTCTAATGCTCCTTGCAGATTTTTCACAGCACTGTCATAGTGTACAAAGCCCATGAACCAAAATTCATGATTGTCGACAGAGATAATCTGAATGTATTTTTCTCCAGGTTTGACCTTGCTTGTTGAAGGATTGACAGCCTTCAGTTGGTGTAATGGAATCACAACCTATGCATAGAAAGGAGAAAAGCATTAATGAAATTTAGAAGTAGACATCATTCTACCACAATACCACATAAGAAACAACCAAGATATGCTTGCTTGCCTACTTTAAAAGATACAATAATAAGACAAAAGATTCATAATATCAAACAAATCAACTTCTACCATGGACAACTGAAAGAGCTGTTATCATGGAAGGTGAGGGAGAGATCCAGGGAGGGCAGGCACCAACCCACTTACCTTACCACTGTGTGAAAACTATAGCTGCTAGTCATATAGTTGCTTTCTATAAGAGATCCACCCTCATGGAAGTCATTTACAGTGGCCCTTTATTAATCCTGGAATTTGTGCAGGATCAATAAGTTCTCCCCTATCACCCAAAAGAGACAAAAATATCATTTAGGCAATGATTTTCTAGTAACTTGCTCAATTGCCTGCTGCGGAAGTATGACAAACAACAAAACTATCTTCGAACCTTAAGCTGACTTAATGCTTTTGGATTGATCGGATAACCTAGAGAGGAGAGGAAACCATACTGACTACGGGTTGCTATTCTAATATTGGTCTACAAGAATACTTGGATGGTAAGGTCAAAGAGAAAATACTTGTACGCTTGCTGCTAGTTCACAGCATACTACAGTTATAATATAATGTCTCCATATGTCCTGATCGCAAGATTCTATCATCACCATATCTTCATCAAAATCTATAACTCAGAAAATGTATTATCTTTCCATCCACTTACTCACCCTCCCTGTGACAAATGAATTGGTCAAATATCAAAGGCAGAAAAGGAAGTGATATAGTCCAATAGATTTTTTTCTGCAACAAAAGCACCTAGATCCAAATGAGAAACTACTTCAATCACACAAATGGAAACATCAAGAAATTAGAAATATCTCTATACTCAGAAAGCAGAGTTCAATACCATTATAGCAATTTACCAATGTAGTTACTAGTTCACAGTTGATGTAATCGGAGACTAGTTAGGGATTGAACTCTGGCGATTTACCATCATCATCAATGTTACCATAATATGCTACAGCCCTACTGATTTACGTTCTGGATCATACGGTCTAAATAATGGCAAATTAGCGATTTGGAGCCTAGAATCAGCATTCTGAAGCGCAAACAAATACAAGGATAGAAAACTACAATATTAGTCACACAAATCATTGATACAGAATTATCATATAGGACTTGGGTAAGTTTCTGTAGGATCAATGCGGTTAAAACAACATTTTTAATCCAAACCAAGTTATTTTATTTATAGGATATTAGAAAATCCTTATCTATCCAGCACAAATTGTTTGCATAGATTTCATTATATATGCAATCTAGATATTTGTATCTGGTTGCCACTTAGTGATCCAAAAATTTTGAAAAGACCTACTTCAATCATACTACTTTTTTAGATAAGAACGTCTTTCATTACTGTTATCTAGGTAATTTAGACCATCATCCTGATATGTATCTTAACAAAGAGATGACTAATTGCGGATCATATCCTCAGTAAAGAGTAACTAGTGTACAAAATAAACAAAAAGATAACTGTTGGTTAAAGTTTATCTCAACATGACAGTGAAACAAAACTGGAAAATAAAAACATACACAAACTTACATGGACATTACAGAAATATATGCAATTTGTGGATTCATTCTAGCTCATTCCCAATATGTTTCCAAAAGTATCCATTTTCAAACTTGTTGCTTGAATGTTGCTAAACCTACTAAATCAAATTCAATTGCCAAGCTATCCACTAATGATCTTTCAAGAAAATAATTCGAGAATTTGTGCACTTGAAGGGCTCAATTTAGTTGCATCAATGCTCAAGTGCTTAGTGCTACATTCCTGTGAGTAAAGAATTTTCACATCAGAAACTGGATGTCATTCATACATTATTTATTAGCAAAGAAAATACATGTGTACATTCGAACAGATAGCAGAATTATTGCAGTTACTGGAATCAAAAAGGTCAAATAAATAACACAAATGATAACCATATGCCACATAAGCACCAAAAAGATAATGCAAAAGGGATGGTAGGAACTCCATGCCACCATCAATTCAAGTGTAGTGAACCTTCACCCAGATAAAGGAAGTGTACAACTATTTAAGATAAAAAATGCTATCGAAGCATTATGTGCATACCTTGTAATAGCTATATTGAGTTTGCTCACCAGCTTTGTAAGACAGAGGATTGTCACTACAAAATGCAAGCTTTGCAGTTGACAAATATAAAACTCCCATAACAGGACCAGCGGAAGTAGATAGGTAGCATGCATATGTCTTCTGCAGTTGTTCCTCAGGAACTGTCTCAAAGG
>CATIWR010282410.1:0-11387 GCA_949677035.1 Omphalea diandra
GCCTCTGAGCAAACTGTGGGGGCATTGGGAACCCCTGCTGCGGGGGCCTTGCAGCAAATTGTGGCGGAACAGGTGGAGGTGGACCCCGACCCATTGGTGGAGCCTGACCAGGATAAGGAGGCGGTGGCCCCATCTGACCAGGTGGCCGAATAACAGGTGGAGCACCACCAACAACCGGTTGCTGAGCCGGATACGTCATGGGCGGAGCAGAAAGCTGAGAGAGCGGAGGACGAGACAGCTGCGGCTGCATCATACCAGGAGCGGGTCCACCAACGCCGCGAACAGGACCGGCGAGGCCAGGCTGGGCTTGAACGAGAGGAGCAGTAGGAATGCCGCGGCCGGCAGCGCGCCCGATCCCAGGCCCAGCAACGGCAGTAGCGGAGACAGATCTAGCACGTGACTCTTCAGGAGGAGGTGGGCCCTCCACGGTCATGGAAATAACCTCTTCTCCGCGGAGTAGAACGAGGCCGAGTGTGCGGCGGTCTTCACGCTCTTCATTATTATTGACCTTTTTGCCCTTAGCTGGTGGTAGCTTGCGGAACTCTTCGCAGTCGCCGAGAACGAGGTTCATGTGGCGGTCGAAGGCCATGAATTTGCCGACCAGTTGACGGCCGTCTTGGATGGTCACGCGCATCCTATAGTTGATGTACTGGAGCATCTTCGAGCTCTTCGACATCGACATTTTGGCCGATCTAGGGTTTAGGGTTTTTCTCCGCCAATTTCAGGGTTTAGGGTTTTTCTTTGCGTTTTTCCGGCTGGGCAGAGAAAACTAAACGGTTTCTCTGTTCCCAAATTACTTAAATATGATGACCTTTCCATATAATTGCAATCCGCTCTTACGTTTTGTGGGTTTTATTAAAAGTTTAGGCCAAATGTATGAATAAATTGTTTCCATAATACACTTTCCAAATGTATGAATAAATTGTTTCCATAGTACACTTACATTTTATTTGATAATTTTAATAAAATTATTTATAAATTTATATTCGATATAAATAAAATTTTATTTAAAATTTTTATTTTATTAAATTATTAGAATGAGTTATAACTATATCAAATTTTATCAAAATTGATAGAATTTATAAATAAATTTTAAAATTATACAGTTTTTTATTATAATAAAAACTTTTAATTAAAATTTTTACTTTTTTCATTTCTAGTTTAATTCTCTCGTTCTCTCTCATTTCTTTTTTTTTTTTCTCTCTACTCTTTTTTTTTATTTGTAAAAATTTGAAAAAAATAATATAAGGATATTTTTATAAAATGAAATATTTTATTGAACTCTACACTTAAATTAAATAGAAAATTTATTTTATTTGAAATAATATTTTTATTTTATACTATATCAAATGTGGAATTTCGTTTATAAATGAATTTTGCAATAATTTTATTTGTAAATAAGTTAAATTACAATTGATTTTAAAAATAATTATAAAGTTATTTTTTAAAAAATAGTTATAGGATTGAACAAAACATGTACTTAGGTTTACTTCCTATGAAAGCCCTATTTGATTGATTATAATTTATTTGTTATGGATATATGTACTATAGAGCAATATTTTTAGACTTTGATCAGACTGATCAATCAAATCAATCAAATCAAAAATCAAATAATGATTCGATTTGGTTTAATTTTCAAAATCAATAAAAGGATTGATTAAAAGAAAAAAAAACAATCAAAAGCTGGACAACTAGTCAAAATAGAGAATTGAGTCAAATTGATTTAATTTAAAATTACATCATTTTATAAAAATTTAAAATTTTTAAAGTTACACAATTTTACTTAAAAGTAGATATTAAAAATATTTTTATTACTTTATCATATTTTATTTTTCTAATTTTTAAATATCTTAAGTTTATTTATATATATTTTCAAAAGAAATAAAAAATTTGATCAATTGAACATAATTAATCGAATTGATCGAAACAACCGAATTGACAATTATCCAGTTGATTGGTTTGGTCTCTATTTTGATTTTAAAAATATTGCTTAAGAGTTGATGTGTAGGTTATTTGTTTAGCTTTAGGATTTATATATATTTTATAAACCATATTTATTTTCTTTAATTCATTTATTTCAATTATTTTAAAGAATGTATTTTTTCAATTCAATTAATTATATAAATTATTTAATTAACTTATTAGATATAATTAATTCATGTAACTAAAAATGAATAAATGCATAAAATACGAAAATAATAAGAATATTTTAGAAATTGAATAGTACTAAATGGATAGAATCTATATAGATAAAAAGGGAAATTTTTGACATCTTTCATAGTTTAAGTTAATATAATTATGGAAAGTATGTGTATACAATTTATATAGATTAGCACCTTTTTACAAAATCGACATGATTTTGTGAATGTGTGTATCATATCTCTAATTTGTATGCATATTTGTGTATCTTAATAAAAAAAAAAAAAGTTAAGATAATTATATCATTTAATATTTTATAGACAAATATATCATTTATTTATTCTAATAGGGTTAGTAAAAATTTTCAGATTTGAAATGTGAATTACATCTCCTAATATCTTTCTCTTTCTTCGCTTAATGTGTTCTTACTTTTTGAAAAAAAAAAAAATGATTGTCTTTCTTCATTTATTTTACACTTTAAGTTTTTCCCCAAAAAAAAAAAGATGCTTTAAAAAGCAATTAATATACATAAAAAATTATTACTATAATTATTTTTTTCTTCAATAGTTTTTGAACCCGATCTATTAGTTAAACTGGTTAAATTAAGAATCGGATCACTAACCAATTCAGTTAGTTATAGATTGATTTTTAAAATTATTTTTTATATTTTAATTATTATAAGTATATTTTGAATTTTATTTAAAAAAATTTATAGATATTTCAATATTTTTTAATTTTATTTATTATTAAACTAATTAAAAGGATAGATCAAATTAATCAAACTGATCAGTTTGAAAATTAATCTTGACTGGTCCATTTTAAAAATATTATTTTTTACATTTTTTTAATTTTTAGTATTGAGAAATGATCAAAATTAAGTACAAGAAAAATATATAAATGAAATTTTATATCATTTTCAAAGACAAACAGTTTGCAATACACTTTAATTATACTTATGAACTCAAAATAATATTTTTTATTACTACATTTTTATTAAATTATAACATCCTTATAATACTAAAATTAATTTGATCTTTAATATTATGACTAAACAAAGTTAATAAACGGATCAAATTAGTAAGGGAGTAACTACCCCTTTTAATAATATAATAAATGCATTGCCATATTATACCTATCTCTCATTATACCCCGAGCAATAATAAATTTTTTTATTAGAAAGAAACGGTTGATTTTTATTTAAGAATATATAATTTGGTCCATCTAAATTATAAATATGTGGTAATAATTATAATAATTAAAAAAATTGATAATAATATTTTTTTAGTAATTTTAAAACTCAATCAGTGACGGCATTGAGAATAGTAATTAGATAGAATTGTATGATACAAAAAATTACAATACTTAGAATAAATAAAAAAATGGATATTTTTAGTAATTTCAAATCATTTACTCGATTAGTGCATGAGTACTAATGAGATAAATTATATGAAATAGCAAAAAAATTATAGTAATTAAAAAAATAGATAGGATTGAATATTTTAATAATTTAAAAAATAGTTAATTAGGGCATGATAAATAATAATTGATAAAATTATGTAAAATCATGAAAAAAATTATAGTAATTAGAAAGAATTGAATATGATCAAGTATTTTTAGTGATTTTAAAATTTTAGTTAATTAAGACATAATGAGTAATAGTCAGATAGAACGGTGTTAAATAAAAAAAATTATAGTAATTCGAAAAAATAAGATTAAATAGAGTATTTTTTATGATTTGAAGAATTTAGTCAATTAGGGCATATGATAAGTAGTAATTAGATAATATTGTGTTAAATCGCAAATAAAATTACCATAATTAAAAAAAATTAGATAGAATTGAACATTGTTGCTAATTTTAAGAATTTTATTAATTAGGGTATGATGAGTAGTAATTGGATATAATTATATGAAATAACAAAAGAAATAATTAGAATAAATTAGACAAAATTGAGCATTTTTAATAGTTTTAAAGAATTTAATTAATTAGAATATGTATAGTAATCAAATAGAATTATGTGAAATCGAGAATAAAATTATAATAATATTAAAATATATAGGATAAAATTGAGTAATTATAACGAGTTTAAAAAATTTAACCAATAAGGTATGATGTACTAATCAAATATAATTATTTGTAATTGCAAAAAAAAAAAAAAGTAATTAGAACAAATCAAAGATTATAGAATATTTTTAATGATTTTGAAGAATTTAGTTAATTAGGGTATGATGAGTGTTAATCGGCTAGAATTATATTAAATCGTAAAAAAATATAGTAATCAAAACAAATCAAATAAGATATAATATTTTTAGCATTTTAAAGAATTTGTTGATTGTAGCATGAGAGTAGTAATGAGATAGTATTGTGTAAAATTACAAAAAAATTATAGTAATTAGAACAAATCAAATAGGATCAAATATTTTTAGTAATTTTCAAGAATTTAGTCAATTTGTGACATGATAACTAATAATCAGATAAAATTGTGTGAAATCATAAAGGAAATTATAGTAATTAAAAGATCAGATAATTAGAAAGAATCAAATAAGATTGAATATTTTTAGATTTTAAAAAATTTAGTCAATTAGAATATGATGAATAACAATCATTTAGAATTGTAAGTAGTAATCGAATATTCAATTAGGATTTGATGAACAATAATCAAATATAATTGTATAAAAAGTATGAAGAAAATTATAATAAATAGAACAAATTAAACATAATTGAGCATTTTTAGTGAATTTAAATAATTTACTCAATCAAAACATGATGGCTAGCAATTGGATAAAATTTTATAAAATCATGAATAAAATTATAGCAATTAAAACAAATCAGACAATATCAAGTATTTTTAATGATTTAAAGAATTTAAACAATTAAGATATAATGAGTAGTGATCAGATAAAATTATATGAAATTGTAAAGAAAAATATAGTAATTTCAAAGATGATCGAGTATTTATAATAATTTTAAAATTTTATTTAATTAAGATATGATGAATCGTAACTAGATAGAAGTGTGTAAATAATAGTAATTAGAACATATTGTAGATGATCAAATATTTTTAGTGATTTAAGGATTTAGTCAATTACAATATAATGGGTAGTAATCAAATAGAATTACAATAAATTGTGAAAGAATTTATAGTAATTCGAGTAAACAAAAAAGGATCAAGCATTTTTAGTGATTTAAAAAAATTTATTCAATTAATATATCATGAGTTATAATCGAATAGAATTATGTGAAATCACAAAGAAAATTTTATTAATCAAAAAATAAAAAATAATTACAATAAATCAAATAGAAATATTGAAGTTTATAAACGAACCAAGTTCATATTATTGGATTAGAAACACTATAGAGATGTTTACCAATAAAAAAACTAAGCCTACTATTAAAGTTTTATATATAAATAATCCTATTCAAATTGAATAGTTTCCTAAATAAAATTAAAAATTATTTTATTTAGTTTTTAGTATTCACAGTAAAATAATCATTATATTAATTCACATGTCAATTAAGAATAAATTTCTCTCTATATGATTTTAAATATATATCTCTTAAATTGAGTTGGTACACTTAAAATTATTTAATAAAAATATTTAGACATTTAGTCTTATATATATATATATATATATATGAAATGAAATTATGAAGATTTTAAACTTATTCACTTATATTTATAGAAAGATGTCGTGGTGTAAAATTTAAATTTACAAATTATTTGTAGTGGAACCTCTTTTTTTTTTTTATATCTACTATTTAGTTTTTCTTTTATATGTTCTGTTTACTTTGTAAAAGATACTAATGAAATTGCGTTCATAGAATAAATATCTAAATCTTTGAAAATCCTTCTGAAAAATAATATTTATGCTTCTTTTTTTTTTTTTTTTATGAAAGATATCTCTTCAAAGATGATAATTTTAACCCAACTATAAATTTAATATTTAATTTTTCAATTAGAAAATAATTTTTTATTCTTCATAGATGAACATTTTTTTAAATAGAAAATTATTATTCATAGAAAATGATTTATACAAATTAAAAATAAAATAAAAATAATATTTGTAAGTAAATAAAAATCATGGAAGTCAACTTATAAATTATTTCAATAAAAAAACTAATTAAATGTACTTATATTTTCAATTATAAGTGCATGTGCAGGATTTGAGTGATAATTTGACAAGGTACAACTTTAATAAAATTAATTTTGTGCAACATTTTTAAAATCAGGCACATTAACTAATCAATTTTTTATTTGATCGATTTGATTTAATTAATTTAATAATAAATACAATTTTAAAAATAAAAAATATATTCATAATAATTAAAAATTAAAATTTTAAAATCAATTCAAAACTAACCAAATTGATAAGTGATTTGATTTTTAGTTTAACTAATTTGATCAACTGGTTCAATTCGATTTTTAAACACTCATTTGTATTTGCCAAGAATAAGAGAAGTTGACACAAAAAACTCAAGATAAAACTACAAATACGAAAGAAAGTTAATAACAGTCTAACTACCTAGTTATTACACTTTATCTAGATAGATTCTATCCAAATAAACTTGTACTTAAAAATTTTTGTGACTTTTAGGAATAAAATTTTACATCAATTAAGTAGGTTAATAATTACTCCCTCTATTTCTATATAACTAGTCATTTAGTGAAAATCTAAAATTTTATTTATTTGTTATTTTTATACAATCAATAAATTTTAAATTTTTTCTCTATTGTATCTTTATACTCATTAACCAGAGTTATTAACATTATGTAGAATTTCAAAGTCATTTAACTCAAAATGAAAGATAATTTAGTATTAATTACTCATTTTTCTCCTAAATTTAAGATCAATTAATAACTTTTTAATCTTAGTAAAATCTCATAAACTATCAATTATATAGGAATAGGGGAAGTATATTATAGAGCATTAAATGATGGTTGAAAACATAATAATCTTTTGAATCTAAGTCTAATATAAGTAGTTATTAATATAATTAATTAATGATAAAATAAATATATGTATTGCTAGACATTAATAAAGGTGTATATTTTTGGTGTAGAACTTTGTATTTCACAATGGCTTCTAGTGTGAAGAATAGTACTCACTTTGTTTGTCTATAACTGACATTTTAGAGGAAATCTCAAATGTTATTTGTCTTTTTTATACAATCAATGAAATTTAAAATGTTTTTTTCTCAATTTTGTTCTTATACTCTTCAATCCAAAGTTATTAATGTTATGTAAAATTTTAAAATCATTTAATTCAAAATCAAGGGCAATTTAGTCTTAATAACTTATTTTTCTTCTAAATTTAAAAGTAATTAATAACTTCTTAATCCTATTGAAATTTCCTAAACAGTCAGTTATATAGGAACAAATGGAGTACCATTATTGAACACAATAACAATAAAAAAAAAACTTAAATAATGATAAATTATGAGATTTAGATAATGAAATAACACTATGTATTGGAATAGCAAGAGATTTTTGAGATGCTCAACACTATCTTAAAGGAGCTAGAAGATGGAAATATAAAACGAATGTAATAATCTCATATTGATTTATGTTATAATTATATCTCTTCAGTAATTTCAAATTATATATAACTCACAATAATAAATTATTATGTATAAAAATTAGAGATAGACATTGAAAAATTAAATATGATATTCAAAATAATAAATAATATGCCAAAATTTATTGTGTTGAATATACTATTGATATTGAATTTTTTACTTTATATCATTCAATAAATATAATAATTAATAATATTACTTAAAAATTATATAATTACACTTTAAAAACCTTAAAAAATCAAAATTAATTTTAAATCATGCGAAGCGCGAAATACCGACTAATTCAAACTTAAACCAAAATAAACTATGAGTGGGATTTCAAATTTTAATTTTTATCTACTACGTAATATTATTTTTCTAAAATAATATAATTTTCAATAATTTTTAGACTGACATTAATAAATTTCTCATTAGTTTCACTTTAAATATCATAAACTTTAATGTAACAAAAAAATTATTCAATACAAACAAATCAAAATTTATAAACTTAATAACATAATCATGTAAAATTGGAAGGCTTCAAGATGCAAATTTTCCCTTCCTATTTATGTAGGATCCACCATCACGTATACTCATGTTGTGTGCAACTAAGCTGTTGTACTAGAACCAGCTTTATATGCATGTAAATAAAGACCTACGACTAATGTCAAAAGGCAAAGTGAAAAGAGAAAACTATAGAATAGGGTATGGGATATAAAATCTTTTGTAATTAAAAGTGGAATCCATCTTTGTACAAAGAAAATGAAAGCAGGAAACAACTAAGAGAAAAGACTCTCAATAAAAAAAGAAAGGTGGCCCTTGAAACTTCCAATGTGGCCACCATTACAAACCAACTGAATTGTCCCTTCTTTAGATCACCAACAAACATGACCCTGAAAATTTTTTTTGAGGTTTTTCTTCTGCTAGTAAAGTTGATCTCTCTTGTCACGCAACCATCTCCACCTGTTTCAAAAGAAAATCAAGAAAATTTAGAGAGACCCACTTCTGAGTTTGAGATAGTTCAGGCCCAAAACGTCTTATTATTATTATTATTATCATTTGTGAAGTTTATAAGGAGATATATTTTAATAAAATAAAACAATTGAAAGGGTGTTAATTTGATTGACTCACCAATAATAATCCCATCTAGGTCTGACTTTGCTCATCCTGTTTTCACCATAAGGGTAATCAGTTTCAGCCCTTCTTGTGTTTCTGAAAGCACAACATCCAATAGAATAGATCCCAATAAGTAACACAAGCATAACAATATTAAGGACTGAGAGCTTGTGCCAATCCCTTCTCACATCTTCAAGCACTCCAGCTTTGCAAGAATCACACTCATAACACAATAAAGTTGGAGCATTGTTCCATCTATAGCAATCTGGGTCTTGAGGTACCAAAGTTGCCATGTTGTAGTTGCATGAAGTTGGTGGCTTGCAACATCCAGCCTGCATTCAAAATCATCACAAACTTAACTTCAATTGATTTTTTTTTTTTTTTAGAGAAAAGAAAAGCTTGCCTTTTTGAATTTGGCGTTAAACCAACAAAGTGCGTACATCTTAGCATAAAGAGTCATAAATTTACTCTTTATCAAAAATTAACATGTTAATACACTAATATATAGTTATTTCATAGTACACAAAATCACAAATAGGGTTGAGCATGGTTTTTGGTTTTCTAAACCGAGCCGAAAATCAAATCGAAATAAGTATTTGATTGAAAATATAGAAGAGCGACTAAGAGTAGACCGGAACGAACCAATATTAATTTAAAATCAGTATGGGTCCTCCTTTAAAAACTATATCGAGGACCAGACCGAAATTGGACTGAAACCGAATCGAAGAACCAATTATCTATATATATGAAATTTTAGGATTATATATTACTTTAATACATGTATATGTTATATCTTTAAATAAAAATATAGAAATTAAATATTATAAATATATTACATATTTGCACACTTGAATACTACTTACAATTCTTTAAATAATTATAAAGTTATATTTTAATTAATTTTATGCATTCAAAATAAATAATTTTATGTTACAATATATTCATAATATTTAAAAGGATAGTTTATATGAATAAAATGGATTAAAATAATTATAATTATGAAATTTTTTAAAAACATAAGTTTAGGACTAAACAAAAAAAATAACCAAATAGCACAAAAGAACCAAATAGAAACTGAATAAATTTTCAATTCAATTCAATCCCGATCCCTCATCCTATTTGGTTTGATCTTGATTCGGTCTAGTTTTGAAGTTTTTCAAAACTCTAAACCAGATTGAATTGTGCTCAGGCCTAGTCACAAAATTGCTATTTGCCAATAACATAATCTATTAACACACTACTTTGTATTGTTCCATTGCAATCAGGTGTTTATAAAAAGGGGAAGCAAAAATAAAAAAAAAAAAAAAGAAAAGGAAATTGACTAAATAATTAAAGAAAAATAAAATATAGAGTGAAAATGATTAATTACCTGGATGGGAGACATGTCTTTCTCCATATAATCAAGGGGAGTCCAAGAGGCAAGCTTGGCACAAGTCTTGGAACCCAGTAGGCAACTTCTGATTGTCCTCCAATAGTCAGGATCCTTAACCCTATCTCTCAACCAGGGAGAATAATCTTCAAGCCTATACTCCTTGTAAACTCTACCAGGCACAACCACACCACCACCTTGGCTAGTAACAACAAATCCAAAAATGGTCAAGCCCATTAAGGTTGCAATAAGGAGCAACATGACCACTAAGTAAACCCAAAGTGCCCATGCTACATGAAAACAAGCACCAATGAAGCCAGCTAGTGAAATTATGAGCACAACAAAACCCACAACAAGAAGTGGGGTTTGAAGGAAACTTTCACAGGTTGTGCTGCTTCTTGCCATCCATAACCCTCCACCAATGATTGGTATAGATGCTAAGAGAGTGAAAAGATTCAAGAAACCAATAACTGTGTTGCTGAATCTATACATGTTCTCTGGTCTAATATTTTGTATGTTGCACCACTAATGATGCTACCTCTCTCTCTTTATCTAATCTTCTTGGCTTCTTTTCTTGCTATGGTGCCTTGCTCAGCTTTTCTCTTTTGATGGGTGGAATGCTTTTCTTTACTATTATATGTTTCTGAAAGATTCAAGATTTCAAAATGTTTATCACCTTTCTCTATTCATTTTTCCCCCGTATTAGTATTAGTGTATAAAGAAAAGCTTTATTGATATACATGTATGGAATGTCTACACTATTCTTCGTGAGCAAGGATCTTTGTTAAGCCTTCAAATTGACTAGATTGCCCTGTAATCACTACCAGTAATAATGTAATTAGGCAAAATTTTCTTGGTAAAATTATTTTTTTTTTCTAATTGAAAAACATATTTGATGAAATTTCCTTACCTAAATCAGTATTCATTCATAGAAATGGTAAGCCCCACCTCGCTTCTATGTATGTCCCTGCCCCAAACCTAGTGGAGGATCTCCTCACCTTGTATTTAGTACGTAGTGCGAGCAAATTTAGAAGTCTCACCCCATTTTGTTCTAACTTATCCTGATAAAATAAATAAATAAATATATATATATATATATATATATATATATATATATATATATATATATATATATATATATATTTGTGTATATATATTTTTAATAAATAAAATTTTGTAATTTTTTAGATTTTAAAACACAAATATTAT
>CATIWR010282412.1:0-23208 GCA_949677035.1 Omphalea diandra
AAACGTGCAAATGTTTGAATTTTTTTGACCAATAGACCTTTAGTTTCTTATCAATTATCTTTCCATTTTTCTTTTAAATTATGTTTTAAATATTTCATCTATCTCATATATAGATGGCACACATCTGTAAAAAAAAAAAAATGCTTAATTAGAATTACTAATTATATTATCTACATAATTGAAATTTTCAGTTGAGACAAAATTCATCTACATGATCGAAGATTGCTCTTTCTCTTTCCTAACCTTACAATTTGGCTACTGAGAAATTTCTTCTCCATTGTCACTTTGTCTCAAAGTCCAAACATTTCTAAGGTCATTAAAGGGATAGGCCCCATAGCCATTGACAAAAACTCCTACAATTCTCTATCAAGCTTGTTGGACGTGTAATTACATTTGTCAATTTTGATATTTACACCTAGAAATATAACTCTAAAATATCATATATCCTTTGATTGATAGGAAAAATTTAAAAGTCATGTTATTCTATCATGTGAATATCATTAATGATATTAATTAATTTATCCCTCATATGACTAGAAAGAACACTCATAACTATAAAAAAAGATTTAAAACACGATATTAAAATAATATGAAATAAATTTTAAATTATTAAAAAAAGTTAAACTATATAATAATTTTCGTATTTTCATTTTTTTTATAATTAGAAACTTTAACTTATCTACAGACATTCTAATTGCAACCATCAAAGATACTTATATTTCAAATCCATGAACTAAGGGGGGGAAAAATCATCCATTATACAATAGAAAAGCATAAACGTTAGATAAATACAAAGAATACTGATAAGTACAAATAACGATAGTTCAATGATGGTATCATAATTGCTTATTACAATAGCTTAATGGTCAAATACGCGTCTCTTAATGGTACATTGGTGGACAATGCAGACAAGGAAAACATTATTTTCTTAAAAAAATAAGCACATGATTTGTTCTTTTGTAATTTTATTATTTTTTTCTTATTTATTGTTTTGAATTAAAGCTGATGCATCTTATGGGTATGCATTATATGGTTCCGTAGATTTTATTCCTTCTGTATTATTAATTTTTTTAATTTATTATGTTGTAAATCAAATATGAAAGAGAATAGCAATCAAGAAAATTATCCGATTGTGATAATAGATAAATTTG
Organism: Omphalea diandra; assembly: GCA_949677035.1. Classification (NCBI taxonomy): domain Eukaryota; kingdom Viridiplantae; phylum Streptophyta; class Magnoliopsida; order Malpighiales; family Euphorbiaceae; genus Omphalea; species Omphalea diandra. The sequence continues at coordinate 1,152 of CATIWR010282412.1, forward strand.
AAGTTCAATAAAAAGAATGGACTATTAAAATATTAGTGACTATTAAAGTATTAGTTCTTCATAAAAAATTCAATAGAATGTTTTACCAAGGGCAATGGACAATTAAGAAAGTTAATTTTGATTGATAATACGGTAAGTACTTTTTCAACATTTTTACAATATAATTTTTATTTTAATTATTCAAGTTTATTTGATCAATAAAATTATTTTTATAGGAACCCAAATACAAGTTGTGATGCTTAATTTTGTAGTTAAAAAATTCAAGAATTTATTGAAAGCCAGGAAGAAGTATATCATTACTAACGGCATAGTAAAGGAGTTCAATAAAAAGTTTTCAAATGAGTATGAAAAATTTGAATTGATACTCACACAATATACGATTATTGATTAACATGAAATTAGTATTCCTCAAAAGGTTTTATCCTATAATTTTATAGCATTTAAAGATCTATACGAATGTGCTAAAGAAAGCAAACTAATAGGTATGTAACATATTAATATATTTATATTATACTTATATATTATGCTATAATATATCAACTAACTTTATCTTTTTTTTTTTATTAGATATTTGGGCTGCGGTTGTTCATGTAAAAGCAGCATATACCACTTACAAAAGAAGAAAAGAGAAAAAGGGATATCATAATTATTGATACTGAGTAATAATCTCATATTTTATTTGTTTAATTACTTTATATTTATAAATAATATTTATGTTAATTAACAGTTATTTTTATATTTGTTTTCTCAACATAGGTTAAAAAATTTCTTATTAATTTTATAGAGAGATTGTACTGACAATGAAGGTGATATTCTAGAAATTTTATTTGAGAAAGATAAAGCAAAACCAATAACAACATTCTCAAATATAAAAGTTTGTTTTTACAAAGATATCCATTTATATGTCTATGATATATGTTTATATTTTTAAAACATTTTTTTGACTTAATTACTTTAATTTATTTGTAATACAGATAATATTGAATTCAACATAAGTTTAGTAACTTCAATGCAAATTAATTCAAGAATTTCAATTGTGGAAGAGTTTTGTAATTCTTAAGTATTCTATACATAATTTATCATAATTTATATTAATATTTAATTAAAAATCATATATTCTAATATTTTGTTCTAAAATTTTATTTTAGTGTTAATTTTTTAATGTCGGAAAAAGAGCAACAAAATTTTCTTTCATTCCAAAAAAAAATTTTACAAACACCGGAGGTTTATTTGAAGTCATTATTGAAAAAACAAAAGCAGGTATATGTATTTTTTATGATAATATTGATATAATTTTATTCAATATCTTACAAATAATCTAAATAATAATATTTTTTTGTAAGGATTTAAATGTTTTTTATGGCCATGATATGTTCAATTATTAAAAAAGCGATCCATGGAGCAACTATTGCAAAAGATATAATAAAAAGATTTATTCAAACAACCCAAAATTTATATATGCAATTTAGATGATGTTGAACATATTACAAGGTATGTATTTTATTTTATTTTTATTTTTTTCTCCTTTTAAAAAAATTCAAATGATATAACTTTCATTAACGACAGTTGTAAATATTTTCTTACTACTTTATTTTGATTAATGCATGTGAAGTGGTTGTTGAAGGAGGTGTTGGAATTTTTTATGTAGGCTAATATTAATTATGGTTGGTTTTAATTATTTATAAAACAGACTGAATAATATAGTTTATTGATTTGGGGTAAACCCAATTAAATGTGATCAATTGAGTCACGGGCTTGTGACACCTTTTGTGGGCCGATATGGAAGACGGTCAGTGTAGACATATTTTAACATGGACATGTAATGGGTGGACCTGTTAAAATTATTATAAATAGGCTAGGTCTCCTCTCCTGCCTTCATATAGATTGACAACCCTAGTTGTTACACTCATTGTAGTCGTCTTGTGAGAAGGTCAATGAGAGGAAGACTTAGCTCCCTTTTTCAACTCTTCTGACATGTTATCCGAGTGTTATATTTTCAGTGATCAAAATAATGAAGCGAAACAATTTAGGATCCAATGCATAAAGAGGTATGCAACTTGTTTCCGTTTCAGATCTATTGTGCAAATATGTACGCAATTTTACTTCCGCTTAATTATGAATGGTGTTCTAAATTCATGTACTAGATTTTGAATAAAGTTTTACATGTGGTATCAGAGCTTTGAAATTGTACATGATTTAGAAACCCTAATTATTTTGTATTGATAACCAAAATAAATAAAAAAAAAATTAATGACTGATGAAGGCACCCAAGCGTTGTTGCATCACCTTTTGATATATTTATTTTGTTGTTGCATCATGAGATCGTCCATTAGCTTAGATGGCTGTTGATTCGTGGTACTCGCACAGGAGGTCATGGGTTCGAAACCCGCATTTGCTAACCCTCTCCTTTTCTGGCAAATTTTTTCTCTTTCTGCGTTGTCCAGTTTACGGCTTCTACCTTTTTTTTTGCAATTATGTTCACAATTTTGTCTGTTCGGCGGTTTCAAACGAAAACAACACAGCAAGGCTAATATTCCTTTCCCTTGCTTTCTCTCCGATCCTTCCATCAACCTTCACCTTTTGGGTTCAGACTACCTCCTGGGTCATTGTGTTCTCCTTCCGGCGGTTCTGCAATTATGGGCTCGATCCCTGGGGCACCAATTCAAGGATCACTGACACCGCCTCTGGGTGCTTGCCCAAGTCCTATTGCATCTTCCACTAAAGGATTTTATTTTGCGGTTGATGATAAAAAAAAAAAAAAAAGGACTCGTGTCTGTGTCTGTCGCCATGAAAACCCATTTGCTTCTCCTCATCTTTTCCATTCTCATTCCCTCATCTTTATCCGAAGTCAACCTTTCCGTTAACCCCACCACGCTCACCAAATCAGGCGACATAGCCATCATCGCCTGGTCTAGCGTCGTTTCACCTTCCAAACTAGACTTGGTCGGCCTCTACTCGCCCCTTACCATTTTATTGGTTATATGTTCCTTTCTTCATCTCCCGCGCCTCAACCACGACTATAACTCACTTCCGTGGAAGGCCCATTTGCTGGGGGTCGGGCCATGGTCCGGAGTAGATCCACTTGTCGTATAGGGACTCTGACGATGAGATGAGGGTGAGATAGGGGGAGGTTGATGGCATGTGGTCAAGCGGCAGTGGCTCATGGTGTGAGGTATGAGAGGGAGAATATGTGTGATACCCTGGTTAATGGGAGTATCGAGTGGAGAGATCCGAGATGGATTCATCAAAAAAAATAAATAAAATAAACTACAAAAAAAGGACGATGCGTGTCATGGGTCTTGAACCTAAGACCGCAAGGTCGGTCAAATATGAGCGTTGTCATTTAAACCAAGTGATTTAATTGTTATTATGCGAGTATATATTTATATAGACATGTCTATATTCATGATTCTCCATGATATATTTTGATTTTATTTTAATAATTATTAATATATATATATATATATATATATATATATATATTAATATTTAGGTGGTTTATATACAGTTAATTGTCAGTTTATTATTTAGCGATATTATTTTTGTGATAAAATTAAAATAAATAGATAATATATATTTGTTTGCACATATATGAATAAATAATCATGTGCTTAAAATTAAGGTATATTATGTTTAGTACCTTGCGCATTTTTTTGAAATATATATTTGTGTTTAGTATGTGTTTTAATTGGGCTATTACAAATCTCTAATCAAAAATAATTTTATGGGTTGATATGGTTGTTACCGCCAAAGTGGGACATCCATTAAAATTCGTAGAGTTATTTTTAATTTTTGCGAAGAGATAATTCCAAATCAATGTATTTAATAACCAACCCAAAAGAGTTATTAGATGCGTTGATTTTGAGAGAGTTTGTTGAAATTGAAATGAAAAGTCCAAATTAATGTATATGATAACCTGCCCAAAGGGGTTATTAGATGCATTGATTTTGGGAGGGCTTGTTGAGATAAAGAGAAAATTTCAAATTAATGTATATAATAACCTGCCCAAATGGGGTTATTAGATGCATTGATTTTGGGAAGGCTTGTTGAGATGAAACTATTTGTGCTTAGAGTTGTATTAATCTAGAGAGTCTGTCTGCCTAAAAGGGATAGATTTCTCGAAACTAGTGTGAACTTGATTGTGAGCTTCATAACTAGAAATTCTATTGCATGTGCATGTTCTGCCCAAAGGTGAATATGTAGTGATGCCAGAATTTTCTAGATTGAGTAAATTATAAATTTGTTTTTTTGTATATAGCTCAATTCTAATAAATACTCTTGTTTTGTGCAATCAGTCTCCTTTAGTTTCAATAATAGTACTGCAACTGTTGAACTTTTAACTAGCACAAAATTTAAGAGGTAGAAATATGACATTCAGTTTGTTTTTGGGAATGAGTGAGATAGTATATGCTTTTTATGATGATGAGCCTGCTAAACCCACCTATGAGAGTAATATTGAAGGAAGATGAATTACATGTAAAGTAGGAGAGATCTAAACGTATTAGTCTTATGACTATGAGAAAAAAAAACTATTTCTGAATATTTTAGGAGTAGTTTGCCCACTGATGTTACTGCCAAAGTCTTTATTGTTGCTGTAGAAAATAGATACTTTATATCTTATAATGTTGAGCCTGTGACCCTTATGAGTCAGTTAGCTAGTATGAAATACAACTATAGTGGGAGTGTAAGGGATTATATTCCAAATATGATTCACCTTCACACTAAACTTAGGGGGTCTTAAATATATCAGCTTGATATTGAAATCTGAATTTTGTCTAGTTTTGGAGAACACCTTTTATGTTCCATCTTTGAGGAGAAATTTGATTTATGTTTCTATTTTGGATAAAATTGGATATCATTTTGCTATTGGTAGTGGAAGAGCCAATATATTTTTAGATTCCAAATTGATAGATGAATGTGTTTTGTTCGATAATGTATATAAATTGTGTTTGGATGATGCTAGTGATTGTGGTCCTTCTTATGAAGCTAATGTTGTGGCCAAACGATCCTCAGTTAGAGAAAAATCCTTTTCATTGTGGCACAAACGTTTAGGTCATATATCTAGAGAAAGAATTGGAAGACTAGCGAAAGATGACATTCTTCCTTCTATTGATTTTGAGGATCTAGATGTTTGTGTGGATTGTATAAAGGGTAAATTGACTAAGAATAAAAGGAAAGGTGTTAATAGAAGTTCAAATCTTTTGGAGATTATCCATACTGATATTGGTGGACCTTATTCACCTAGGCAATAAATATTTTATTGATGATTTTTTTCATTGTGACTATTTATACTTGATAAATGAGAAATCTTATAACATTGAGGTGTTCAAAATTTTCAAAATTGAGATTGAGAAACAATGAGAAAAAGTCATTAAAATTGTGAGGTATGATCATGGGGGTGAATATTATGACAAATATAACGAGACTTTTTCACATGTTTTCTCTAAAGATTTCTTTAGAATAATTATGACATTGGTTGCTCATTTTGATTTAGAGTTGCATCAAATGGATGTCAAAACGACATTCTTAAATGGTGATTTGGATGAAGAAGTTAATATGGAGCAACCCGAGAGTTTTGTAAAGAAAGTGGTAAAGAACAATTGGTTTGTAAGCTAAAGAAATTTATTTATGGTCTCAAACAAGTTTCGTGTCAATGGTATCTCAAATTTGATGAGATAGTCACTTCACTTGATTTTATAGAGAATAAGATAGATCAATGCATTTGTCATAAGATCAGTGGGGGTAAATTTATATTTCTTGTTCTCTATATTGATGATATTTTATTGGTTAGTAATGACGTGAAGATGATTTATGAGACCAAAACAGTTGCTCTCTAAGACTTTTTGATATAAAAGATTTTGGAGAGTCATATTTTATCTTGGATATTGAGATTCATCATTATCGATCTCGTCATTTATTGGGTCTTTCTCAAAGGGCATATATTGATAGTGTGCTCAGTAAATTCTATATGCAATCTTGCAAAAGTGGTGATACTCCTATAGTGAAAGGAGATAAATTTAATATGGAGCAATGCCCTAAAAGTGATATAGAGAAATAGACCATAGATAATAATCCTTATACAAGTGCAGTTGGCAGCTTGATGTACACCCACGTGTGTACAAGACCAAATATTACATATGTTACTGGTGTTCTTGGTCAATATCTTTCTAATCTTGTGTGAGATCATTGGGTAGCTGCTAAGAAAGTGATGAGATACTTGCAAAAGACAAAAGATTATACGTTGGTTTATAGGCGTGTTGATGATCTTGCAGTGGTGGGGTCTTCAAACTCTGATTTTGCAAGCTGTCAAGATGATATGAAATCCACTTCGAGTTATATTTTTATACTTGTTGGTAGTGTTGTTTCGTGGAAAAGTGTTAAACAAACACTTACAATATCTTCTACTATGCAAGCTGAGTTTGTTGCTTGTTATGGTGCTAGTGCACAAGCTATATAGTTAAAGAATTTTATTTCTGGTTTGCTTATGGTTGATTCTATTGCTAGACCACTTCAAATTTATTATGATAATAATGTTGTTGTGTTCTTCTCTAAGAACAATAAAAGTTCAAGTGGTTCTAAGCATATGAAGATTAAATATCTTACAGTAAGAGACTTAGTAAAGAAAGGAGACATTGAGATTCAGTAAGTCAGTACTGATTTGATGTTAGCTTATCCTCTAACCAAAGGTCTCAGACCCATAGTTTTTAAGAAATATGTTTGTGATATGGGTGTTGTGAAGTCTTTTGATGTGTTTGGTTAGTGGGAGCTTTGTGCTTGTAATTGAACATCTAAATTAAATGATCTTGCTACATTGCTTATTCATATTCATGAGTTGAGTATTTTGTAGTTATTTGTTTTGCATATGTGCACATTTTATATATATAGCATGTTATACATTATGGTTGATGTGCTTAAGACTAGTGTGATTATCTTAAGCTATGTTGGTTTCCACTTGTGTTTTTGGAAACAAAAGCTAAGGCATTGTGACTATATTTTCAAATGGAAATAAAAGCCTTATTGTGAAGCCTTGTGACAAGCTAAGACATTATGTGTGTATTTCCAAATGGAAATAACAGCCTTATTGTGAAGCCTTGTAAATTTCTCTTGCTTATTAGAGCATGTGTGAAAGAGAAATGTTTAGAAGACTAACAAGAAAATAGTGTATTGATCACATGTTGGCGCTATTTTTTTGCTACACTGCCATATCGGAATCCAGGTCGGTTAAGTTGTCAATATTTGTGACTATGGATTGATACTATGTCAATAAGGGGCATAACTACTGTCATAATCCGATATTGATAATTTAATGAAGATATGATTATGTTTAAGGTGTCTTTTTATCAATAAACTATATGTTTTCTAAAATTGTGTGACCACACTTGAGTTTAAAATATTCAGTCTGAGAGTCATTTTCAAAAATGTTTTCTTTCATAAAACATGAAAACACTATAATTAATATTGCCCAAGTGGGAGAATGTTGAAATTTTTTATCTGGGCTAATATTAATTATGGGTTGGTTTTAATTATTTATAAAATGGACTGAATAATATAGTTTATTAATTTGGAGTAAGCCCAATTAAAATGTGATCAATTGAGTTATGAGCTTGTGACACCTTTTGTGGGCCGATATAGATGACGGTCAGTGTAGACCTATTTTAACATGGACCTGTGATGGGTGGGCCGGTTAAAATTATTATAAATAGGTTATGTCTCCTCTCCTGTCTTCATATAGATTGACAACCCTAGTTGTTACACCAATCGTAGCCGTCTTGTGAGAAGGTCAAGGAGAGAAAGACTTAGCTTCATTTTTCAACTCTTCTGACCTGTTATCCGAATGTTCTATTTTCAGTGATCGGAATAATGGAGCGGAATAATTTAGAATCCAATGCATAAAAAGGTATGTAACTTGTTTCCGCTTTCAAATCTACTTTGCAAACATATACGTAATTTTACTTTTCGCTTAATTATGAATAGTGTTCTAAATTCATGTATTAGATCCTGAATAAAGTTTTACAGGAGAGACACACCATTGCTGGCAATTTGTACCCTTGAGGAAAGTTCTACGTAAATAATATTTTGGTCTGCTCCACTTGAATAAATATTTATTTTCGATTTATTCCACATAAATAATTTAAAATGATCATGTAATATACATAAAATGGGGATATAACTTGTTTGCTATTGGTGCAAAAAAATAATAATAAATAAAATCAGCTGTGTTTATTTTGATTACCTCATGCATGATTGACTCATTTCATTAGTAAACAGTCCTAATAGTAACCTGCAGTAAATAACTCCAACAACAATTTCAATCCAACTATTTATTGGTCTAAAATAGATGTCGTTTAAAATTTTTATATATATATTAAAAATTGTATTTAATATATATTTTTACATAAGTAAAAGATCATATTATTCTTAATTAATTATTTTTATAAATTATTTTATACTATAAAAAGAAATAATTATTTCATTTATTTCAAATTAGATATTATTTTATAAAGAAATTTTTATCTCATAATACTTGACGTTTTACAATTATCTATTAATATTAATTAATTTTTTTTAATTTTACTATTTCTCTTTTTTATAATAATTATTTATTTATAAAGTATATAACAATTTATAAAAATAATTAATTAAGGGTAATATAATTTTTTATTTATGTAATAATATATATTAAATACAATCTTTAGTATATATACAAAAAAACTTAAACAACATCTATTATAAAATAAAAGAAGTATTATGAATAAGAGAAAATATAGAATTAAAAAAATTAATTAATATTCATAAATAATTATAAATCATTACGTATTATAAAACAAAAATTCTTTCCTAAATCGGCGTCCAATTTGAGATAGAAAAAGTACTAATTTCATCAAATATTGTGCCTATGCCTGTGGTCTTCTTTGGCGAGCAGCCAATAAAAATATGAAATGAATAACTTGCTTGACCGGCGGAGAATTACTCTTTCTATTTTTTAACGTACCATTTAAGATTTTTACACATATATTAAATATTATCTCATAATATTTAATATTTTATAATTATTCATGTATATTAATTAATTTTATTATTTTTCTTTTTTATAATAATTATTTTTTATGTAAAGTACATAATAATTTATAAAAATAATTAATTAAAGGTAATATAATCTTTTATTTATTTAATAATATCAATTAAATACAATTTTTAGTATATATGCAAAAACTTTAAAAGATATCTATTATGAACGAAAATAGTATTATGAAAGAAAAAAAATATAAAGTTAGAAAAAATTAATTAATATTTATAAATAATTATAAAACGTCAAATATTATATGGACAAAAAAAATTTTTCTAAAATGATATCTAATTTGAGACTGAGAAAAGTATTAATTTCATCAAATAGTGTGCTTATGCCTTTGGTCTCCTTTGGCTACGCCCTTAGTCTTCTTTGGCAAGCAGCCAATAATTATAAAATATTAAGCATTACAGAATAAGAAGTTCTCTCTAAACGGCATCTAATTTAAAACAGAGACTAATTTCTTAGTACACAAATCCTAACAGCCCAAAAATCAGAGTCATACTATTAAGGCAGGGCGCATGAGAGTGTTCGGTTAATTATTGCCACAATGTAAACAGTATAAGGATTGATTGATTATAGATATCCTTTAAACACTAAATATTAAAATTCAAATAGAAAAAAGATATTAAAATTCAAATAGAAAAAAGATTTATGCAATACTTCATAAAATAGAGAAAAAAAATAAAACATTAATATCGCTTGAATCAATTAGCATCGCAGTCTATATTGAATAGTCAAACTAATCTCAAATCTAAGAGGAACTTCATCATTCAATTCTAAAATATTAACAGCAAACTTCAGCAAATATCGACAAAGGTAACAAAAGAAAACGAACAGTATTAAACATTGATCTTATTACATTGAATTTTAGTTGTATTTTTTAATCGGTTATTAGTTTATTCATTACGGACAAAAATTATTTAATGTTCTAAATATCATGTGCTAGTTCCAGTTAAAACTTACATATAGTATCAGAGTTTGATTGTTTGTACGTGAATTTGCAATTTAGAAAATTAATTTTAATTGTTATTGTCTTTTCTTATCATGAGCAATTGAGATTTATATTTATTTTTTTTAATTGAATGATTTCTTATGGATGATACAAATAAAGTACATCAAAGAAGTCTCATTTAGCTCCAATTAGCCTTTTCTTAGATTGAACTGAGATTTTGGAATTAATTAAAGCAGGTTTACATATATATATATATATATATATATATATATACACCTTAAAATTAGGAAGTTAGTGACAAAACAAAACACATAATATTAGGGGCGAGTACAACCGGATCTAAATTAAGGATTTGTAAATCTTTAAATATAAAAGTGTGAATGAGGATAAAATTCTTGAATTGATCGAAATATCCTTAATTTAAAGGTTAGTTTAGGTATTTATGTATTAACCAAATCTTAAAAAGATTATAATAAAAATAAATAAAAAATAAAATATGTGGACATAAAGCAATAAAAAATAAAAATTAATTAATAAATTTATTTTTATTTTAAATAGAAGTTAATAAAGAAAAAACTTGAGCATTACCTAACTCATGTTTATAAATTACCATCAAAGAATAACATAAAAAGTTAATGAAGAAAAAGATTAAATCAAACAAACTATCAGTATAACATTTTATTAACCGCTCGACTATGATAGTGAACACTATTTTTCAGTAAGCCAAAGTTACATGCATATATATATATATATATATATATATATATAAAATTTTTGATCTCTCCTTTTTTAGAATTTTATTTTATTTTAATTTTAATTTTATAAAATTTTTAAATTTATAAAAGATCTATATATGATAATATTTATGGTTAAGAATTTTGATATTTAAACTTATTTTTTAATTTAGAAGGGCTAGGTAGAATTTTAAGTTTTTAACGATATTTTTATTGATTAAAAAAGCATATTTGACTAATATTATTTATGATATTATACAAAAGGATTAAATACATAAATATTTTTTATAATATATTTCTAAGTTTAAGTACTTGCATAATTTATACAAATGGTGTAAAGATAGATATTTTTTATAATATATTTCTAAGTTTAAGTACTTGTATAGTTTATATAAATAGTATAAATATAAAGCACTGATTTTTTCTAAATTTTTACTAAATTTATAATTATGTTTAAATATTATTAAATCATATTAAGCTTGAAGCATATTAAAAAAAAAAATTAGAGCTTGGACTTTCTCTATGTTTAGCAATCTATTTTTCTAATTTTTTAAAATTTTTTATCTCATTTTTCTTTGATTCTATAAAGCTACAAAGAATTTTCAATAATTTATAATTATAGAAAGTAGAGAATTAAAATTCGTTGAACATTGGTGTAGAAGAAATATATTTAACCTTTCTAAAAAGAAATTCTTAAATGCTTTACCTGTCTAAAAATATTTAGTAGTTAGTCATGAGTGTGCATATATAAATTAAATTAAATTATTATATATAAATTAAATTAAATTATTATTCATGTTAAGAGCGAGAGTACGACTTGTTTTTAATATTATAGATTCCTTTTTATCTATTTGACAATCAAATTATTCAATAAAGTATCATATTAGCAATGTTAGCGAGTTTATAAATTTTATAAAAAAAATTGATTGCATGCTTTTTATTTTTTATATTTGATTGAATTAAATTTTGTATCTATTTTATTTATTTATTTTAATTTCATATATAATTTGAGTAGCCAAATATGATTTTAAATTGATGTTGTTATCATCAAAATGATATTTAATTACTCTAAATTTTGTACAATTGTAACAAATGAATAACATGGTTACAAAATTTGATGTTAGTAAAATTTTAAAAAATAAATATTTAATTAAATACTGTTTAAAATTTATTAAAAAACAAAAGACAAGTGCCAAACATAAAGTATGACTAAGACTTTGTTTGTTTTATAAAAAATAATTTGTTTGAGAAAAATATAATTTAAGAAAAATATTTTTTGAGTAATATATTTTCTAGTGTTTGAAACACATTATAAAAATATTAATTTTTTTTAATTTATGAGATTATAACAAAATTTAGACTATAAATATTTCATATTTATATTATTTATTATTTAATATAAAGAAAAAATATATTAAAAATGAAATTTTTTCTGAGCCTCACCTATTATTGGCGATCATACTAATCAATGATGATCAGTAGTGGATGTCGATCGTCAAGAATAATCAATAATAATAAATATATATATTTATGTGATTTATTTTTCTTTTAAATGATTTTATCAAAATTTTAAAAAAATTCAATTTTAAAAATAAAAAGTTATTTAAAAAAAAAATAATGTAATTTTTTAATTAAAAAAATATTTTTTTATTAAAAAAATATTTTTTTATTGATCAATTTTTGTATATGTATCAAACCAAGAAAAATGCAGAAAATGGAGACAAACTGGAGCCTAAGTCACTCTAAACAAAGAAATTTTGTCCCCAAGTCAATCAACTTTGCCCAAAATGTCAATTATCAAACTATTCACAGAAACCGATTCGATACGGCAAGACAACTGGAAAAGTCTGAGCATAAAGAGTGATATGCAATTTCTTGGCATCAACACTATGGACATCGATCCGTGTCCCACGTTTGACATTTTGTTTATGAACAGAAAATTTATTCAATTTATATTTAATGTCTATATATATATATATATATATATATATATATATATATAAATGATCAAATTTTATATTTTTTTTCATTTACTTTTTATAGGTTTAAAAAATTTTCAATAAGTTAAATATGATTTTAATGATAAGAATAATCATATTAGATCGTGTTTATATTATTATTTGGATATATAAAATTTTTTCACTTTATATACAAAATTTATTTATTTTTTATATAAAATTTAAAGAAATTATATAAATTATGTATGTACAGAATTTTTTCATTTTACATATAAAATTTGTTTAAATTTTATATACACTTAAATAAAATTTATTTTTTATTTGTTCACAAAGAAAAAAATTATAGCATCCAAGACACATAAATATTTTTATTTATTTTCTATAGAGAAATTGAAGACGAAAAGAAAAAAATATTTAAACAAATTTTATTTTTATTTAAAGAAAAAATAAAGAAAAAACTGTAGCTCCTAATTCACTCAAATATTTTATTTATTTTCTGTATAAAATTTTAAAAAGAAAAAAAATATTTAAATTGTTTCTTATTTAAAAAGAAAGACTGTGTCATTAAACGTAATTTCAACGGAAAAAGAAAAAAATATTAATATGAAAAAAAAATTATTGCATATGGCCTTGGGTGCATATTGCAGGTGCAGCATACCTCGCGGCACCTACACTTGTCCTAACACTTAGAATAACATTTCAGCTGCCTTTTCTAAACTGCCAAGCAAATTTTAACAATAGTTCCATGGCATCAACAATTACTATTATTAATGCTGTTTTCTTCTATACATTTCTCTCCTTACATTTACAATTGAAACCTACTAAAGCACAGACCTGGATCAAATCTGGCTATTGGTTCAATGACAGTGGAATTGACATTTCTGAAATAGATTCTGCTCTCTTCACACACCTTATTTGCGCTTTTGCTGAACTTAATTCATCTTCTTATCAGTTTTCCATTTCCGGATCTCCATCAGATGATCAATCTTGTGCTGCCTTCACAAACATTGTTAAACAAAAGAATCCATCAATCACTACACTTTTATGTATTGGAGGTGGAAGTGCAGACTATTCAACATTTTCTACAATGGTAAGCAATTCTTATTATCGAAAATCTTTCATTGATTCCTCGATAGAAGTAGCAAGGCTTTATGGCTTTCATGGCCTAGATCTTTCTTGGGGTTCAGCAAACACAAGTGAGAACATGGATCATTTGGACACCCTATTCCAAGAATGGCGAGCTGCTGTTGCTTCCGAGACAGGAAACTCATCAACTCAGTCCGAGCTCATATTAACAGCATCCGTTCATTTTTCTCCAAGATTAGACTCCACGAGTTTTCCTGTTAATTCTATGCAGAAGAACTTGAATTGGGTTCATGTCATGGCTTATGACTACAACCTCCCCACAAAGTCCAACTTTACTCATGCTCATGCAGCTCTCTATGACCCAAGTAGTACTGTTAACACTAATTCCGGAATAGTAGCATGGATTAATGGAGGATTATCAGCTAATAAGTTGGTATTGAGTTTGCCCTACTATGGCTACGCGTGGACGCTTGCAAACCCGAATAACGATTCCATTGGTGCACCAGCAATAGGGCCAGCCATTAATAAAAATGATGGATCCATGACCTTTAAGGATATCAGGAATTATACCCAGGCCTTTGGTGCCAAGGTTTTGTACAATGCAACGTATGTAGTCAATTACTGTGCTATTGGGTCCACTTGGATCGGTTTTGATGATGTTGAGGCTGTCCAGACTAAGGTCGTTTACGCTAAGGAAAAGAAATTACTCGGTTATGTGGTGTGGCATGTGGCTAATGATGACAATTGGGTGCTTTCTCAAGCTGCAGGTAATTTCCCGATCAAAAAATTTTATTGATACTATAATTTTACTGACCCACTTTACATATCATTAATTTTCGATTTTAAATATGTTTTTATATTATAGTCTCAGCAAAATTTGGAGATGACCAAGGAAGAAAGTCGCCATTGCTAGTTATTGTCTTAACAGCAACTGCTGCAGCTATTCTGTTGATAGGTTTCATATTGTACTATGCACGGTGGAGAAATCTCAGATCAAAAGGTAACATCAGATCAAAAGGTAACAATCTTTCTGTTGTAAAAACATTCAATAATATTAATTCCTATGAGGCTTATTGGTAAAAAAAAAAAAATTCAAATCTTTGCGAGTTTGTCCAATTTTTAAAATTTTAGCCAATTTATTCAAATTGTAATTTTGGTCAAAATTAAATAATTTATCACATGACGTGGATGACACATTGTATTAGATTTTAAGTTTATTTTCATCTAAGTTATCGTGAGTTTTAAAATTTAATTCAATGTGTCATCCACGGTATAGGATAGATCATTCAATTTTGACTATTAGAAAATTTGAAATTTTAACTAAATTAACTACAATTTAAAAAATTAGACATAATGATCAAAATGTGTGAAAATTTAGATTTTTTTTACCAATATGCCTTCCTATAAATATTTTAAATTAGTACTATAGTGTTAGATATTAAACTTCAAAGTGATGCTTTTATGTTTCATGCGTTTTACATTATTAATTCATGAGTTTCTATACGTGTCATTAAAGTTAAGTTTCCTAAACTACTGCCTTTGATCCTTAATATATGTTTAAGATTTTTACACATATATTAAGGATTGTATTTAATAGGTGTTATTACATAAGTAAAAAACTATATGATCCTTAATTATTTACATAAATAAAAAAACAATATTATTATGAGAGAAAAAATGTAGAGTTGAAAAAAAAATAATTAATATTTATAGATAATTGTAAAACGTCAAGTTTATAGAATAAAAATTTATCTCTAAAATGACATCTATTTTGGAACAGAAAGAGTACTTATTAAGTGCATCTCCAAAAAAAAAAGTGTTGCATTAAGTGATTAGTTTTATTAAGTTATTTAATTCAAGATTATCGTCATTTAATTTGTCTAGAATTACAAACTTGAGTATTATAAACCACTATACGGTAAGTCATTTGTATAAACTCACTTGAAAAAGTTCAATATAAGTTCTTTCTTCTTTCTTATGTTAGTATTTTAAGCGGGTGTGTGATATAATACCCACTAGCTTCCAACAAAATGGTACCAGAGCCATAGATAGTAAAATGACATCCAAGGGAGCTTCTTTTTTTTTTTTTTTTGGTCAATATCCACAACTCACTAAACACAACTATGAAAATTAGTCAATTAAAATGAAGATCAACCTTGATTCTCAACAAGTATGTGATGTGATTGAGAAAGGCCTTAATAAGCCTTAAAATGGGGCATCATTGAACCAAGCCTAGAAGGAAGCTTTAGATATAGAGAGGAAGAAAGATCAATGAGTGCTCACAATCATCCACTAAAGTCTGGATGATGATATGTTTATAGGGGTATAAACAAGTTGAATAAAGTTGCATCATGTATTGATTTGCTTAAAATTGATTTTGTTTCTTAATAATTCGAGCTCGAGTCGAGTATTTTAAAATCATTTAATGAATGAGGCAAGTTTGAGTTGAGTATTGTCAAGATTGCATAAAACTCACAAGTTTAAATGAGCTTAATCAGTCAATTTTTTTTTCAATAGATTACTTTATAAATAAAATTATTAATAACTTTTTAAATTAAGACTTATATTTCAAAAACTTAATATATTTATTAATATTTATATGAAAACTATAAAAAAAGATTTAAATATCATATCATAAATATAAATTATAATATAAAATATATGTTATTTACTATATATATATATATATTTGATAAGTTATATTTTAAAAGTATTTTTATGCATATTATAAATAAAAATATATATAATTATATTTACTATCGTGCTAGTTTGTGAGCCTACAAGTCGAGTATCAGTAAGCATGAGATTAACTCGTTAAATCAACGAGCTAAGCTCAGGCTTGATTTTGAACCTCATTAACAAACGAGTCAAATTCAAATAGATCTTCAAGTAGCTCACAAGTAGGTTTGATTCATTTATACCCTTATATATCTGAAAAGGTTGCTAATGGTACCACATCTGATATTACATGGGAGACTCGTCAAAACTTTATTATGGGAGTTGATAAAGTGATGAAATTCAACTTTAATCTTTAAGTGCTAAGTTTGAATCACTTAATGAGAGAGGATGAATCTATAATGAATTACTTTACAAGAGTTTTGGTAGTAATAAATCAAATGAAAAGACTTAAAAAAAACTATATAAGATTTTCATGTTATTGAAAACATCCTACACTCCCTTAACATGAAGTATGACCATGTGTTGGTTGCCATTGAAAAGTCTAAAGATTTGGAGACCATGACAATAGATGAATTAAATGGTTTATTACACACCCATGAAAAAAGAATGAATCATGACAAGCAAGAAAAAGTTAGAAAAATTTCCTTGAAGGCTAATAGAGATACTTCTGTGAGAGGTGGTTGAGGCTAATCATGTGAAAGAGGTCATAGTCGTGGTCATGCAGATAAGGGTGTACGTAGGTTTTTACATGTGTGAGGGCTAACAATGAAATTAATAATATAATTTAAGATAAAAATATTTAGATACAAGTTTATTTTTTATTACATTAATACTTTTCAATATGCCATATTTTGAAACCTTTTAATAATATCTTCAATATCAATGGAATTCATTACACCTTTCTCAATATATGCAACCAAATAATCATTCATCATCTCATCTCCAAGCCAGTTGCAGAATGGATTTTTTACAAGTTTTATCATAGAGAAAACTCTTTCAATAGTGTTATGACAAATAAGATCAAAGCTACTCTTACAAGCAAATATACTAAAAGATAAACACGATGCTTATTCAATTGAACCAATTTTAGAAACCTCACTAATACCCATAATCTTGGAAATTTGATCATTTGAGTGAACATCCTTAATATAACAATCAAGTTTATGTCTAAGTGCCATTAAATCTACCACTAAAAAATTATTTAGGTGAAATTCAACAAATTGGATGAACTTTCCTCATCAAGTAATGAGAATGAATCACTTGGATCAAAATATAACATACACAATAACAACTTAGTATTTACCTTATTAAAGCGGTTATTTAACTCTTAAAGTTGCATATCTATAAAACAATTCAATACAATAAAAAATGAAGATTGTTAGCTTTTTCAACATTTCAAAGAGATCTTCCTTGAACTACATTCAAGTCTTCCATATTTGGGATAATGATATTATACTTGACGCAAAATGAAGTAATTTTTTCCAACAATGGTCTCATCCTTTCTTTCTCATTTGTTAAAGTAATTACTTAGTTACTTTGACAAAATTCATAGCATTAACAATATTCTAATCTTTTCTTTGTAATGCCTATGACAAATCACTTGAAATTCCCGAAACATTTTTTATCAAGAATAGGCAAAATATAAATTCAAAACATTAAAGGAATTTCATAATATAATATGCTTAAGCTCTTTACTTTGGAATTTTTTAATCATTTCCAATAGCCATAAGCACTTCAATTGTTGGGTCAAATAAACAAATCAAACTCATCAATGTTCTATAATAAGAATCTCAACATGTTGCTCCTACTCGATTCGATGATTCTTCTTGATTTAATCCCTTCCTAGTCAAAACTTCACCATGATGGATTCCTTGAATAACTTGTTCAAATTTTTTTTTTTCTTGAAGCACATCTTTACATGTGCATGAGGCACTAATAACATTTGTCAACATCATAACAACATCAGAGAATTTGCTAACTTTTTGGTGACTTTAAGCTATAATTACAAGTGTTAAGTTAATGAACAAACAATGAATATAATATGCAAATTGATTCTCCATCATTTTCAAACTTTTAAGACCATTGAATTCCCCTTATATATTACTAACTCCATCATAATCTTTCCATGTAAACTTGAAATACTACAACCATGTTTAAAAAAAGAGCTTTAATATTTGTTTTATTAATAAAGTAGCAGTATCACAAGCATATATAATACCAAGAAATGCTTAACAACACACCCTCTTTCATTCACAAAACGTAAAACAACTATCATTTATTATTTCATAGATATATCACAAGCCTTATGAACTAAGAAATAAAATATTCCATCACCAATATCTCTAATGATTACATTTGTTATCTCAACTATAATTGCATTTATAATATCCTTTTGAATTATAGGTAATGTCAATTTCAAATTTTCAAGTGTTTTATTCAATACAACTCTTTTGATTTCATCATTATGGTCATCAAGGCATTATAAGAGCTTAAGAAAGTTTTCATGATTATTTGATTCATCAAATTCATTAAGACCATGAAAAGCTAGTCCTTAATGTAAAAAAGATCTAATGCAATCAATTGATGTATTCAATCTAATGTGATAATCTATCCAACTTTGTTCAAAATTATCAGATAAACAAACTTTTATATGTTGTCAATGTTGCATTAGATCTTCACAAGCATATAAGTATATGTTATAAGCACTATTATGATCTCCAACATGAATTTTAAATCTACTCTCTTTCATCCAATTTATTAACCCTTTCCCAACAAATGAACCACCACCTGCTTAGCTCCTATGTTTAAGTTTGAAAAGATAGCAAGGTAAGCAAAATACATCATTTTTGATATGCTATAATCTAACTAACTATTACAATCATTGGACCATCTAGAAATGAATCTACATCTTTGTGCTCCAAATGATATATAAAGAAAATCATGAATTATAGATTGAAAAAGGCCTTTTGCAAATATGCTTTTCTAACCTTCTTTCCATCATTAACATTATATTCAAATATATTTTTTTCGTAACCCTGGGTCAATGGAAGCTCATCAAAATTAACCTCAAAATTGAAAAAATTGGAACACTTAGTGATAACCTAGAATAATTTACTCTTTCTTGATCAGTTGAGGTTGAACTTGAACCTATGTTTATCAAATTTTAATTACCTTTAGTCCTTGCAAAATATTTCTCCATTCTTTTGGAACAACAAATTTTAATACTTAATTAATATTTTTCAATGAAATAAAATCAATAAGAAAAAAGTATGAAATACGTATTAATTTGGTGATGGTAGAATTCTTCGGTCCCTTTCTTTATTTCTCCATAGACATAAAGATGGTTATTGATGGTGCATTTGTCCCCTTTTCCTTTTTTTATTTTTCCTTTCATAAGATAAAGAAATAAAAGCTAAAACATGAAGTATGTAGGCTCAAAAGAAATAAAGGTAAATTTGGGTTGACATTTGAAAAAATTCAAAGTCTTAGTAAGGGGCTTTAGCCTCTATTAGTCCTGACATGTGTCTACCACAAGATGTAGATACGGTCAAGGAAGAGAAAGAGAAAAAGATGAATAATTTCTTTATGACAATAAAAATCAAAACTTTCAAAGAGGTTATGAAAAATGAAGAGGAAGAGGCAACTATAATAAATAAAATGATAAAAGAAATGACAAATCTCAAGTTGAATGTTATTCTTTTGGTAAGTATGGTCATTACTCTTAGGAGTGCTAAACTAAAGGTGTTAATGAAGAAATAAAGCTGATATAGCACGATGAGGATGTTATGGAGCCAACCTTACTCTTTTCTAGTAAGGATGAGTCAACTAGTGAGAAGAGTATATATATACATTCGTAATTGAGCTATTAACCATGTAATAGATGATAAGAGCAAGTTCATAGAGCTTAACACCAATGTTAATGGTCATGTTCACTTTGGTGAACATATAAAGGTTAAGATGAAAAGCAATGAAACAATCTTGTTTGAATTGAGAAATGGTGTGCATAAAATTTCCAAGATGTTTATTATTTTCCTAAATTGAAAAGTAATATTCTAAGCATTAGATAACTTTAGGAGAATGGTTATAAAATTAACATAGAAGGTCATATACTCAGGTTAAGAAATCGTGATAGTAATCTTATTGCCAATATTTTGACAATGAATTGAATGTTCAAGCTAGACATACGAACAATTAAGACTATGTGTTTAAAAACTTGTATAAAAGATCCATCATGGACTTAGTATATGAGGTTTGGCCATCTAAATTTTAGAAGTCTAAAGGATTTGGGAGGTAAAAAGATTATAAAGGGCATTCCTATAGTTTGTCACTTTGATAAATTATGTAAAGCATGTTTACTTGGAAGCATTCTAAGAAGGGCTTGCCAAAGTAATCCATTTTAAGAGCCACAAACTACTTTTAACTTATCCATATAGATGTTATGGTCTTATAAAACCCTCATTACTAGTAAAAGCTCTTATTTTATGCTATTTGTTAATGATTATAGCAAAAATATGGATCTATTTTTTAAAAGCAAAAGTATAAGGCTTTTCATGTTTCCAAAAAATTTAAAGCATTAGCTTAAAAGGAGAATGGTGATGAGATCAAAGCTTTGAGAACTAATAAAGGAGGTGAGTTTATGTCTAGTGAATTTAAAATCTTTTGTAAGTTGAATGGAATTCATCATCTTTTAGCAGTTCTTAGATCCCTTTAGCAAAATGAGTTACTAAAAGAAATAATTAAACAATCCTATATAGCAAGGACTATATTAAAAAGTAAGAAGATGCCAAAGGAGTTTTGAGATAAAAGCGACTTTATTAGTATACTTATTAATCATTCTCCAACCAAGAGTTTGAAGAATGTGACTTTTTATGAAAGATGAAGTGGTTGGAAGCCAAGTGTGTCACACTTTAGAGTCTTTATATTATTGCATATATGCATGTTCCAAAGCAAGACAAACCCAAGCTTGATGATAGAAGTGAGAAGTTTGTTTTCATTGGTTATAAGGATAATACAAAGGGCTACAAGTTATTCAATCAGAGTAATGGAAAGATCATGATTAGTAGAGATATTGAGTTTAATGAGGTGCAAGAGTAGGAATAGAGTTCATAACATGAAAAATCTTATGATTTCTTTCATTACTTTGAAGAAAAAGAACAAGATGTCAAAGAAGTTCAAACAGAGGTCATTCCACTAACTTCATTAACTCTATCTTCTTATGAATCATCATCCTCAAGTTCATCCTCATCAATCTCATATGTATAACAAAGGGGATATTAGAGTCTTGCTAATTTCTATAATGCAATTGAGAGGTTAGAGTTAAATGATAATAATTTACTTTTTGGCTTGTTGATAGTAAGCCTTTAAGTAATGAAGATCATAGCTCCCCAATTAATCAATTGGGTATTTCACTATCTCAATGGTGTTATAAAGCTCACACCCAACTTGTACAACTTGTGTTTTGATGGCTAACACACAACCTTACAACAATGAGTTTTTAGGTTAACACACAACCTCACTCAAGTGTTTCACTAGGCGCACACTTAAACCTTTCTTGAAGTGTTTTTACAGGCTAACACAA
>CATIWR010282456.1:0-13579 GCA_949677035.1 Omphalea diandra
TAAAAATTTTAAGACAAATATTATAAATCTTACACAAAGTTTCTAACATAACTAACTATTACAAGAAAGTTCAAATTATCAAATGCTAACATAAATTTTGATTACAAATAAGTTCAAATTCCAAATGGCAAATGATAAAAAGTCCACCATCTCCACCACATGTATAACGATGAAATCATCAAAACTTGTAAATATCTTTCTTTTTTGAAAGGAAAATTGCAAATAACATAACATAACAAAAACGTATAGTTTCAGTCATCAAGTGAATTCTCATTGATACAACTCAGATCATCAATTGGCAAATTTGAAAAGTTTAAAAATAAATTATAATATCAGTCAAATGTAAGCTATTGTTACATATTCATATAAATAAAATTAGTAAAAACTTTAACTAACTATTTTCAAGTTTCTTTAAAGAATCCAAATCTTCTTTAATGGATATAGATTCATGTGAGAACTGCATCCAATCTTGCACACAAATGAGAGTTTGTGTTATTTTAGGAGCGAGAGAACTCCTAAACTCATCAAGAACTCTTCCTCCAATATTAAAAGGGGACTCTGACGCAACAGTAGATATAGGAATAACTAACACATCTCGAGCTAATACTAGGAGAACTAAAAATCTACTTGCATTAATTTTTCTACCATTTCAAAATATCAAAACTATCTTTATCCTTCATGATCACAACTTTCTTATTCAAATAGCACTCGAAATTTGATAAATAATTTGAAACTCCACTCTCTATTATTTTCTTTTTGAATTCTTCCCCAAATTAAATCTATTTTTTTCACTTCTTCACTTTTGACTTTGAGTTGCTTTAGTTTTCTTGTTTACACAAACTGTTTCAAGCTGCAAGAGTTTTTTATACTCTTCAAACAACTAAAATAAAAAGCATCTTTTATTTTCTTTCCCAATTCAATACATATTTTTTCACCATATACTTTACCAACAACAAAATTCATGAACTCTAACTTATATCATAGGTCAAGAATAACCACTACAAATATAAGCTTGTTGATTTTATCTGGAACTTCCAAACATTTGTCAAATTTGCTCTTCATTCTCTCACTCATAAATTGCAACTCAATATCATCACTCTTTTTCCATGCTTTCAACACACAATCAATTGTACTAATCTCAAGAAATAAATCATTACATGTAGCATATAAAGATATAAAAATCTTTAGTGTAAGATCATAAAAAATGCTCAACAACTCCGATATTTTTCTAAACTTTTTCCAATCCAAAAATCAAGCACCCCACTGCTCCACCTTTATGAAGAAGACTCATAGAAAAGAATGGATCTTGATTTTGAAGCCTCACAAATGCTCTTTCAAATTTTTGAGCTATATTTAACATTAAATAGGTGGAATGCCACCTAGTAGGCACATCTAATACAACTAAGCTCTTATTTTCTATCTTCTCAATATCACAACATTCTTTGAATTTTTGCATTCTAGTTGGAGATTATCACATATATCCAGCTGCTTCCCAAACCCTTTTAACTAACATGTTAACTGCTTTTAACCCCTCTTGAACCATTAAATTGATAATGTGGTCAACACATCTCATGTAAAGATAATTGCTTTTTGCAATGCTAGATCCTTAACTAACCAGTTTCCTCTTTAAATATCTAATGGCTACATCATTTGGACCAGTACTGTCAACTGTGATTGTGAATATGTTGTTAATCCCCCAATAAAGAAAACAGGACTCAATTTCAATACTAATGGACTCTCTCTTATGTCTACTAATTGGAATGAAATTAATAATTTTTTTTTGCAAATTCTAATCACTATCAATATAATGAGCAGTAATGACCATATAGTTAATTGTTTCAATGAAGTCCAAGCGTCTATAGTTACGCACACTCTTTGCTTAGACTCATGAAAGTAATCTTTCAATTTTTTCCTTTCGTCTATGTATAACTGAAAACAATCCCGAGTAATAAATCGTAGGGATGGAATTATGAATTTAGGTTGCATAGTAACTATTAATTTTCTAAACCCATTTTTCTCTACTAATTTGAATGGCAACTTATCAGCAATAATCATTTCAGCTAATATTTTCCTAACATAGTTTACATAAAATTTTCAAGTACTTAAAGTACATGGTTGCTCATCCTCCCTACTATCTACATGTGAGATTGGTTGCAAAGATATTTCTTTTTGACGTATGGACACAAAAAGTGGGTTCTTTTTGCAAATTTTCAAATGATTATTAAATGTAGTAGTGCCATTCACTTTTGGATCAGATGAATATAACTTACCACAATTGTTGCACTTCATATTTGGCTTGTCTCCGTCATTGATAAATTTTGTAAAATGATGCCAAGCATCAGCCTGTGGCTACATTTATTTTCTACTCAATTTAGAAGTTGTACTAGCATTTTGTGTTGTTGAAGATTGAGGAGGATTCATATTGGTTTGTGTGTCTTTCTCAGCCATCTACAAAATAAAACATAATAATAGTTTAGATTTTTTTAATCAACAAAATGCATCAACTGTCAATGCAAAATAGATTGTGAATCTCAACAATTAAAAACAAAATTAAGACACAGGCTTTGGATTATCCAGGAGCTCCAAATACATAAACAATCAACCAATAGGCTTTAAATTCACCTCCAATTAGAATTTCTTATTTTGTTAAAATAGAAAATGGATTTGAATAGTGATTTTCAACTAATCACCAAATATTTAAAAATTTAGATATGTCTAAACCAAATGGAACCACCTTAAATATTTGGCATTAGGTGTCCTTTTCTCTAATTTTCATTCAGCAAGTTTGAAATTATTAGAGATGATTACAAATAGAGATAGACCTAAAATGAAGGAAAAATTGAACCACATAAGCTACATAATGAAACCCAACTTGTCCTATGATGGCTTTTGTTAGACGAATTATAAGGGCTTGAATGAGAGAAGGTGAAAAAAAGAACAGCAAACCCATATAATAGTTTGACTTATGTTAACCCATCATGCGCAAACTCTGCTTAGTAGCATATATAATTTGATGATCCAACAAAACACCCTTTAATCTCTTCTTTAGCCCCAACAAATTTCATATACTATCACAACTTTTCTCGAATTTATAACACTTTTTTTTTTGTCAAAAATCAAACTCAATTTATATACACAAACTCATTCATATTAGTTTTGTCGAATTGATCACCTATCAATTTATATACATAAACTCATTCATATTAGATTTATTAAATTGATCACCTACGATGTGAAGCTTCATTCGACAGAGAGTTTGTTAAAAACATGTTACTGTGATGTCAGAAGGGAGTTGTTGTGATGCGAGGACAAAAATTTGCTACAATGACGACAAGGTAGCAACTGCGATGAAAGAGGTGCGACTCACGATGGTTAGCTTGGCTTGGCTTAGTAGAGAGGTGCAACTTGGGTGGGTGGTTGGCTTGGCAGAGATGAGATGTGCGACTTACACTGTCTGAAGAGGGATGAGGTTGGCTTGGATGAACAATGTGAAGCAGAAAGAGAATCTGGGTGAGGTTAGTTGGCAAGAATGACGTGAAGTAAAGGGGAAAAGAGGGTGAGGTAGGTAGGAGATGAAAGGAGGAACGGTATGAAATGAAGAGAAAGAAAAAAGATTAAAGATTAGGTTTTTTATGTAATAAACATATAAAAAAATGATGTAGTTTAACTAATTTTGGTTCGGTTGGTTAACCAAAATTCTAAAACTTAAAAACTGAACCAAGCTGAAATATTAAATTTTCTAAGTCTTTAAATCAAACCAAATTGAATTTCAAATTGGTGCTGTTCAGTTCAATATTTCAGTTTGGACCAAATAGTGTCCACCCTAGTAAGCATAGAGCAATAATATCCAATACATCATAAGAGAAATCAAAGCCCATCACTATATTTGTAACAAATACCGCTTATGAATATAGAGTCATTCTCATATGTAATATCATCTAATCCAATGAATCTATCCTCTCATACCTTCTATCATTTGTCATATTGTTCTTATGTTATTAATAGTATAGTTAATATGGGATGCATTAGTATTATATTTTTTAGTATGATGTCATTTTTCACATATAGTGTCAGTGTCACAAATTATCATAAGTGGAGTGAAAGTGAAATACAATAACGTTAGATTTTTTCATTTTAATGTTCTCACAATTTAAAATTCTCAAGATAAGCATTGTTATGTTTATTTCTAAATTCTTATTGATGATTAATATTAAAATCTTAATTACTAGAGAAAAAAATCTTATAAAAAGTAAATAATCATTCCATGGAGAATCAAAGGTCAATCATGGATCTCCATGGTTGTTAGGGCTAAGCATGGTCTATAGGATCTTATAAAATATTGTGATTAGACTAAAATTTCATTTCTTTAATTTTCAAAGATCATAATCTAATTAAAAAAATATTTGGCCAAATTAAATTGAAAAATCAATTAGATTTGGTCTAACTTTTTTGTCCTAGGTTTGATTCCAAATAAAAAAATCAAATTGCAATTTCCAATTCAAAAAAATTCTTAATTGGTTCCTAAATTTAGTACAATAAGGATTATAATGGAATAACAAAATGAGTGAGGCTCCCTGGCTGCTAAGCAACCCACACTTGTGTGAATCAAAGAGCTATGTCCTTTATAATTTTTTCAATTCTATTTTTTTTAGTCACCTGCAAGAAATTATCTCTTTATTATTAAGTCAATTTTATACACATGAAGTGTCAGTAGAAAGTTGTAAAATATATTATTTTTTATAAAATTATTTATTTATATATATCTATTAATACATTGATTGGTAATTAACATTATAGGTAAATATTGGTAATTAACATTAGAGGTAAATAACTTAATTTGTATGTGTATAATGTTGTATAGGTAAATAACTTCATGTGTGTGTGTGTGTGTGTACAAAGTAGCATTCATACTATCGAACGACTTAAGAATGAACACTTCTACCTCACATGATTTGCACATGCCTTTTGGAAAGGTAAAGAACTGAACAAGTGAAGAACATATCAGATGAAAGATCGAATAAGTGAAGAACATAATAGATGAAGGATTGAACAGGTTAAGAACTGAATGGGTAGAGCAAATAAGAAAATACTCTGAAATGCATGCGCCTAAACATCTAAACATCTAAATGGGAGCATCGTTCATAATTGTCACTAAAAGATAAATGTGGGTAACATTTGAATTAGGCAATTATGTAGTGTACCTCTCCAAATTTCACAAAAAAAATAAGAACAAAGCCAACATATACTATTGTTGGCATATCTAGTAAGGATCCAACATAAATCAAGATATATACATTCATCTTCTTTACAGGATCAAGGTATATTTTGGCTAGGGCTTTTCATTATAATTTACTTTCATTCTCAAGCTCTTATTTTTAATCTCTCAAACTCTTACTAACTTAAGCATTAGAGTGACTATGGACAGATAGTCTCCTTCATCTCACATTTGTTCCTTCATTGGTAGGTCATCCATTCTTTTTGTGATCAAAGGGCCATCAATTGGCACCATATGTGGAAAATTTTCATTGTTTCATTGCTTGTTTCTTTTAAAGTTCCCACTTTTATTATCTAAAATACTTTATTCATAAACCTCACCCTTTGATCTAAAGGTAAAACAGTTTATCATTATAGAAATGCACCACACCCCTTCCAAGGAGAGGAAAACTCCTAAGAATACACACCATCTGACCACCTTATTAACCCAATTGCTCAAGTAGCAACCACAACTGTTAAAAATGCCCTAACTTAGTTTCAGGATGCTCTAGCGAGAACCATGAAAATAGCCCTGGACTTCTTTAATGCACACATCATTAGGGCCTTGAATACCAATTTGATAGCATTAAACCCTCCACCACTAGCCAGAGAGCCTCAAGTGGAACAACCCTCCGCAAGTAAACCCGAAATGGTCCAAGACCACCCTTTGAAACAATAAGATCGAAACATTGGCTAAAGATAAGGAAAAGGTCAAAACTAATTTGAAGGATAAAGTTGACTCCGAAGATAAATAGTCCAAGGCAAAATTTGGATTAGTCAAGAAGAACTTAAAGGCCTCTCCCTGGTCATAGGAAATCATCGAGGAAAAGTTTCTAGTTAAATGGAAGCTTACCACTTTGAAAGTATATAATGGAATAAGATATCCTTGCACACACTTATCCACCTTTCGAACCACCATGATACTAAATGACATCTTAAGTTACATCCTTTGTAAGGTTTTCCTACTACATTTATTAAAATAACATAAAGGTGGTACCTTCAACTTTCTTCCAACTCTATACATTCATTTAAGGAGTTAGAGTATGCTTTGCTTTCACGATTTGCCACTAACATTTCTCATAAAAAGAAAACTAGTTCTTTAAGATCTTATGGGCAGAGAAAAGGTGAGGCCCTTTGAGAATATATTGACAAGTCTAATAAAAAAGCAATGGAAATAAAGGCCATCAATGTAGAGACATCTATGGAAACCATACAAATAGGGACCATGTTCGAAAGGTTGAAGGACAACCTTCACATTAAGACGATCGAGTCATACCTCCACATTAAGATGATCGAGTCATACTTTGAGTTAATCTTAATAGTTCAGAGATATGTTGACCTTGATGGAGGAAAAAGAAATGAGAAAAAGAATGTTGAATGGTGGAACTAAAAGAAAGCCCGAGATAAGAGACTAGATAACACTATTCATTAAATGCTTTAGAATTACACCCTTCCTTCCAACAAAGCAAGAAGTTATGGGGACACATAATTTAGACCACTGAATGACAATCGAGGTAACATTCTACTTTGAATTAAACAAAATGGTATTGGCATAAAATACCTTTAAAGGCTAAACCTAAATAAGGCAGTTAGTAAGGATAAAACTTTATTTTTCATGTTCCACGAAGACTATGGACATGATACTAAACAATCTTGGGGCCTTAAGAAGGAGATTGAAATGCTAATACAAATAGGAGTCATTCGTAAGTTTATGAAATATGACAAGGGAAAGAGACTTAAAGAAGTTAATGAGGAACAAAGAATAGATGATCACCTATGCAAGTTAGTAGCAGGGGTGATTAATGTTATCATGGGAAGAGAGCAATCAAACACCTCTACAAAGAAATGCTAATAATCAGGCATATTCGCCATTCATCAAGGAAAAAAAATAGCATACACTAAATCACCTTCAATCCCAAAGATGAAGAGCATGTTGAAGGCCTACACAATGATGCCCTTATAGTAAAAGGGGTGATTAATAATTACATGGTGAAAACATAATTAGTGGAAGGGGTAGTACAATAAATGCCTTGACAGAACAAGCATATAAAGTTATGGGAGGCATGCTAGTCAAACCTTAAAAGAGTAGGAAAACCTTTTGTGGGACTCGAGGAAATGGCTAAAGTCCATTAGCACTACCATCCTTATCTTAAAGATGGCAGACGAAGAGTCAAAATGGGTATCAATAGTCAAGACCTTGTTCCACATAATAGATGAAGAGTTTTTATACAACGACATACTAAAAAGACCGTATCTTTACGAAATAGGAGCCATATAAAGCATAAAGTGTTTAACCATAAAGATATCTATACCTAAATGAGTGGTAACGGTCTGAGGTAGAAAATAGTTAGCAATTGAGTGCAATCACCTAGCACTCCAGCAGACACCTAATGGTGACGTATTTAACCTAAAGCAGAAAGAGCGTTTAGAGCCTATTGGTTAGTTAGCTAAACTTAAAATTTCAATTGACAAAATAATTAAATATGGTATATGTATGAGTCGACTAGCAACTGAGCTGCTACTCATGTCATTTAAGAGAACATCAAGATTTTTGCCTCAAAGCCAGAAGAACTACCAAAGATTCATCTTTCGATACCATGTCATGAGATGAACGTAGATCCCAAAGTGAAACATGTAAAATAAAAGAAAAGGAGGTCACCTCTAAAAGGCAGAAAGCCATGAGAGAGGAAGTGTTCAAACTATAAAAAGACAAGTATTATTAGAGAAGTTAAATATCTTGATTGGATGACCAATGTCGTTATGTTTAGGAAACCAAACAAAAAATGAAGGATATACGTCTACTTCATGAACTTGAATAAGGCGTCTATAAGGGATAGTTATCCACTGTCAAACATCAAATAGTTTATAGGATAAACTGCTCATTTTTTTAGGTACAGTTATTTGGATATAGCTTAAGGAAACAATCATATACCAACAGAGATTAAGAGAAGACCGACTTTATTACAGAACAAGAAACTTATTATTACACAAAGATGCCATTCAGATTGAAGAATGTAGGTGCCACCTATCAAAAGCTAATGAACTTCATGTTTAGGGAACAAATCAAAAACAATGTAGCGGTACATGTAGATGATATTATTATCAAAAGTAAAATTGATGAATCTCATGCAGATGATTTGCAAGAAGTTTTTAGTGTTTTGAATAAGTATGGCATGAAGTTGAACCCAAAAAAATGTACCTTTAGAGGGAAGGCATGTAAGTTTTTAGGATTCATGATCTTTGAATAGAGCATTGAACCAAATCCTAAGAAGATTTAAGCTATCCTAGACATGAAACCACTTAGGACCATTAACAATATCTAAAAGTTGAATAAGAAAATCATAATAATGTGGTGATTCATATCTTGTTCGGCACAAAGGTGTCTGCCATTTTATAGAAGTTTAAAGAATGCAAAACACTTTAAATGGTCAGAAGATAACCTTTTAGGAGTTGAAGGCATTCTTCTTCACCCTTCCAGTCTTAAGCAAACTCGAAGTAGTAGAGACACTTTATATGTACCTCATAGCATGCTAAGAAATGTTGGCTTCAGTCTTGATAAGAGAAGTAAATGGAGAACAAAACCCTATTTACTATACTATTCAAGTGCTTCGAGGAGTAGAGATGAGGTATTTGAAGGTAGAAAAAGCTTATCATGGCTCTGGTGATCTCGATGAGAAAATTGATACCTTACTTCCAAGCACACACTATTGTGGTTTAGACTAATCAACCTTTATGAAAGGCTTTCCAAAGGCTTGATACTTCTAGAAGATTGGTACATTGGGCTTTCTAACGTAGTGAACATGATACTAAGAATGAACCCCTAATGACCTTGCAAACCTAATTTTTAGTTGAATTTGTCATGGAAATGACAAGTGGTGAACAGGTTAAGACATTATCAAAAGACAAGTAGATGAAACATCCAATGAACATGGAACAAGAGCTGGAGTGATTCTCCAAAGCCTTGGTAAATTAAAATTGTATTTGTTGTTGCCTTAAAATTCAATGCTACTACTAATATTATAGAATATGAGACTTTTGATTATTGGGTTGAACCTAGCCCTTGAAGTAAATGTAGAGGAATTACAGGTGTTCAACGACATTATATTGGTTGTTAACTAGGCCTCTAAAGACTTTCAGGCCAAAGATGATAACTTGGCAAAGTAATTAAAAAAGTGCCAACTACTACTCGATAAGCTCACCTAGCAAGAAGGAACCGAGACCATCTTTCAGATCCTTGGGGAAGAGAACATAGAAGTAGACACCATCACTAAAGCAACTGTAGAATAAGAAGAGATGATCCAAACTTCTCACTGAAGTAGGAATGTCTCCAACCTATCATAGCTAAACAGGAGATCTTAAAGGTAATAAAGTCGAACACATGGATACAACCATCATTTAGTATATTGATAAAAGAGAATTACTAGAAGACTAAATAAAAGCCTTAAAGGTACATAAGAGATTAGCAAAATATTCATACCAAGATGGAACACTTTATAAGATTTTGACCACACATCCTAGATAAAAAGAGTCTATAAGGAGGAAGGCAACTTTGTCCACTTAGAGATTTATGAAGAGATTTGTGGCACATATAAAGGTTCACATGTAGTGGCTTGTAAAGCCATACTTCAAGGATTTTATTGGCCACCCCTAAATGAATGGTAAACAAGAGTCACCAATAAAACAATCCTCAATGGACTAAAGAAAAGACTCAATAAAGCCCAAGGAGAATGGGTTGAATAATTTACTCATGTTCTTTAGACGTATTGAATGAGCCCCCATCCACTAGAAAAGCCCACAGAGAATCACCCTTTAGTCAAACGTATGGAATGGAAGTAGATCCTAATAGAGGTCGACATGAGTGATCCTAAGGAATAAAGTTACACATTGACTTGTTTGAGGAACAAAGAGAACAAGCAACCATTTGAATAACAACATATCAAGTAAGAGTTGCCACATATCACAATAAAAGAGTTTACTAAATCCTTTCAGAATGGAGATCTTATTTTTAGAAAGGTGAAAATAGGCAACGAAGATGTTAGGGTAGGAAAACTTATAGCCCATTAGGAAGGTCCATACCTAGTAAAAAATGTGACAGGAAATGGAGCCTACCAGTTAGAAACACTAGGGGATAACCAATCTAAAGATTGTAAAATATAGACAATCCTTACAAGTACTATCAATAAAGATGTATTTCAGTATATATTTTTTATAAAGGGTTTCACTCCCTAAAAAGGCCATAAAACCATAAAATCTTTATCATCATAGATAATATGGGTTCTGCTGGACTAGGGTAATTAACCCAAGTCTTGGACCTCTTTTGATCTTGACAAAGGAGATTGATCATGTCTAATATTTCAAATTAGTGTTATTTTGCAGCCTTTAGTTTTTATTTAAGTTGGAAGTTGGATGAAGCTAAAAAATCCTCAAGTATGAAAAATGACTTCTAAATCGCGACCGCTACTTTGTATTCGCGACCGTGATCTGTAAAGAAGCATTGCTAGAAAGTAGACAGGCAAAATCGCGTAGCTATTCTCGGCCAAGATTCATCCAAATGAAGGAATCCAAAATTTGCAGACGATTTTGTGGTATGTGTCACGCCCTAGTCGTGACTGCGAATTTCGAAGTGACTCAAGAGGGAAGCAAGTCCACAGCCACAGTATGGCACACATTTCAACAGATCGTTAGAAGTCAAATTTCATAGAGGCATCTTGTTGGCAACGACCGCAAATCGTAAAGAAAAAGATGACCATTTTTGGCAAACGAATTCGTGTTCTCTGTCGCGTCTTATATAAGAAACCTCGCGACCGCGACTTCTAAAAATAGGTGAAAGGCAATGACTATATTTTCCTAGTGAACTAATCAGAAGCTGCCACGTGGACTAGCCATTAGACACAGATGGGATTTTCCTTTAGAAATTTAGATTTCGTGACTGCTAATGAGTAGTAGCGACCGCGAATTGAGACTGTCAAGCATTTATCGCAGAATCTGTCAAGCATGTCTCAAAGATTTGATGAGCTATGATCTGCAATGTCTCTTTGGTGAAGTTTGGGTTTAAATACTCCACCAAACAACCATGCATAAGGTTGCTAAGAAATTTATTACAAGTAATTAAAGCTCTTAATCTTTGCTACTCATTTTCTTCAATTTTCTTTATAAAATTGTAAGTGTTAGGTGTGAGCATTACACACTAAGTTTTAAGGTTACAGTGTGAGCCTACAAAAACACTTCCATATAGGTTTAAGTGTGAGCCTAGTGAAACACTTGAGTGAGCTTATGTGTTAACCTAAAAACACATTATTGTAAGGTTGTGTGTGAGCCATCAAAACACAAATTGTACAAGTTGGGTGTGAGCTTGAAAACACCTTGAGATAGTGAAATACCCAATTGATAGATTGGGGAGTGGATGTAGGGTCAATTATATCCGAACCACTATAAATCGTTGTCTCATCTCTACTCATTCTTCTTCCCCTTTTCTTTGTCTTTTAATTTTTTATTCACGAATTCAACCCCCCTTTTTGGTGACAAGGGACAACAAGTGGTTTAGAGCAAGGTTTTTACAAATCAAACCTTCATTGGGGGAAACAAGATCATGGCACAAGAAGCAATCTACTCATACCTAAGGCCATATTTTGATGGAATCGACTATACTCATTAGAAGTATAGGATGAAGATCTATCTTGACATAGATGTGGTGGACCTTTGGGACATGGTAATCAAGGAATGGAAGCCTCCTACTAGAGTTGTGGATGGAAATGAAGAATTAATCCTAAGGGATGAATGGGTTGAAGCTCACTAGAAGTAAAATGGCAAGAACAAGAGGGCAATGACCATTCTCCTAAGCTCACTTTCTAAAGAACAGATTGGAAGAGTGCAAAATTGTCAAACCGCACATGCCATATGGAAGACTCTAGAGAATTATCATGAAGGCACAACTCTAGTGAAGTCAAGCCATTTGGAGATGTATGTCACCGAATAGGAACTCTTCATGATGAAGGACAATGATAACATCACAAAAATGACCAACCGACTCTTGTCCATTGTCACCAATATGAAGAAGTTTGGAAGAGCACTCATAAATTATGAGATAAACACCAAAATCCTTAAAACTCTTCCATTTGACAAATTTGGGGCTAGGGTATGCAGTAT
Source organism: Omphalea diandra (assembly GCA_949677035.1). Lineage (NCBI taxonomy): Eukaryota > Viridiplantae > Streptophyta > Magnoliopsida > Malpighiales > Euphorbiaceae > Omphalea > Omphalea diandra. Next base: position 12,400 of record CATIWR010282456.1, read on the forward strand.
TCAAGAGTCTAATATGGAGATTGGAAAAGACCCAACCGATATGCTCATTGGCAAGCTTTTGACTCATGAGCTGGCTATTCAAAAAATAAGCAAATGAAGAAGCTAAGGGGCCAAGGTGAAAAACCAAAAAAGAGAATTATAGGTCTAAAAGCTTCAACAAGACAGAAAGAAATGGACATCTCCTCAAGTAAAGAGGATAGTGACAAAGAAGGAGCAGAGCTGGCCATGCTCTTAAGGAGAATGTTGGACTAGGATGATTAATCCTAGGTTTAGAACCTCTTTTGATCTTGACAAAGTAGATTGATCATCACTAATATTTCAAATAAGTGTTGTTTTTGCATATATGAATCAATCTCTCAAGAAGAAATGAAAGAAGTTGAGAAACTCCAAAGTGACATGTAAATCGCGATCACAATCTAGGATTAGCGACTGTGACTCATGTTACGACATGTCAAAATTCAAGCAGGCGAAATCGCAGAGCCATTCTAGGCCGCGACCCTTGGAAAGGAAGAAGCCAAAATGACATAGACGAATTCGCGGTGCAAGTCACGCCTTCGTCGCGACCGCAAATTTCAAAGTAACTCAAGAGGGAAGCAGTCCACAACCACTGCTTGATAAATGTCCCAGAAGACTGTTGAAAGTCAAAAATCACTGAGACATCTTGTTGGTAGCGACCGCGATCCGTGTGGAAGAAAGTTAACCACTTTGGCAGAATGATTTGCGTCCTCTGTCGCGGCCTGTGCAAGAAAACTCGCGACCGCGACTTCTGAAAGTAGGTAAAAGACAACGTCTATATTTTTCTAGAGAACTAATAAGAAGCTGCCATGTGGACTAGCCATTAGACACAAACGGGGTTTCCCTTGAAGAATTTGGGTTTCGCGACTGCGAACGACAGTAGCGACCGCGATTTCATCCTAACAAGCATTTAATGCAAAATCTATCAAGCATGTCTCAAAGATTTGATGAGCTATGATCTGCAACATCTCTTTGGTGAAGTTTGGCTATAAATACTCCACCAAACAGCCATGAACAAGGTTGTTAAGGAATTTATTACAAGTGATTAAAGCTCTCAATCTTTGCTACTCATTTTCTTCATCTTCTTTATGTAATTGTAAGTGTTAGGTGTGAGCATTAAACACCAAGTTGTGAGGTTTTATGTTAGCCTGTAAAAACACTTCTA
>CATIWR010282484.1:0-12774 GCA_949677035.1 Omphalea diandra
CTCTATATGCCTTGCTAGAGGTGGAATAGCCCAAGAACATTCCTTTATTAGTCTTGGAATCAAATTTTCCAAGATTATCCTTAGTATTTAAAATATAGCACTTACATCCAAATACTCTTAGGTATGATATCTTGGGTTTTCTACCATTTCATAGCTTATAAGATGTTTTATTGAGAATGGGTCTTTTAAAAACTTTATTTGCAATTTAACATAGAGTATTAATGGCTTCGGCCCAAAAGTAATTCAGTTAAAGAATACTCATTGAGCTTGGTTCTAGCCATTTATACTAGTGTTCTATTTTTTCTCTCTGCAACACCATTTTGTTGTGGTGTTCTAAGAGTTGAAAAATTAAGGAAAACTTCATTCTCCGAACAATAAGTTTCAAAAGACTCATTTTGAAATTCCTTTCCATGGTCATTTCTAATAGAAGAAATGAAGTAACCCTTTTCATTTTGAACTCTTTTTGTAAAACTTTTGAAAGCATCAAAAGTATCATTCTTATGAGCTAAAAAGGACACCTAAGTAAACCTAGAGTAATCATCAACTAGGATAAGTGCATAATGCTTTCCACCTAAGCTAGCACTTCTAATGGGTCCTATCAAGTCTATATGAACTAGTTGAAGAGGTCTAGAAGAACTTACAACATTTTTAGCTTTATGGGAGGCTAGATGTTGCTTTCCTATTTGGCAAGGACCACATGTCTTGTCTTTAGTGAAATTTAGATTAGGAAGGCCTTCCACTAACTTTCCTTTAGATAGGCTTTGAAGGAGATCCATGTTTGCATGTCCAAGCCTTCTATGCCATAACCAAGCTTCATTACTCAAAGACATAAGACACTTAAAAAATTGGTTAGCCAAATTGTCAAAGTCAATTGAAAAGGTATTGCCTTTCCTTTCATCCTTGAAAATAACCTCATCATCCACTAATGTGGTGACTCAGCATTCTATAAGATCAAAGGTGACTTTATTACCTTTTGTCACACAATTGACTTACACTTAACAAATTATGTTGTAAGCCACTAACTAATAAAACATTATCAATCAAGGAACAACCATTCTTACCAATGGTTCCAATGCCAATTACCTTACCCTTGTCATTGTTACCAAATGTGACATCTCCACCTTTTTTTTCCTTCAATGTCATGAATAGCTTTCTATTTCCAGTCATATGCTTAAAACAACCACTATCCACATGCCAATTGCTTGATTTGGTGGTTGTCACACTTCCCTACATAATAAAAGTGAGTCACCTTTTCTTAGGTATGAGTCTTTCTCCTATACACAAACTTATTATGAGTAGGATGCCTTCTCATACTTTAATTATGTGAGTGCATGCATGTGCATGTGCATGTGTGATGAGAAGTAATAGAGAATTATTTATGATTGTGTGTGTGAGCATGCTTCTTGTTATATATGTAGGCATGGTTTGCTCTTTGAGTCTTGGATCTTGAGCTTTGGGGAGCCTTCCCTTTGTCCTTACGCTTAGGAGGCTTAATGTTAAAAGCACTTTTCTTCCCAATCTCCTCAACACTTAAGGTTGATGGTCTAACAAATGTAGTATGTGATGATAATGAGGCTTCATTAAAGCCTAAACCATATCTAATCAATGGTGGTCTTTAAGACACAATCAATGTGTCTAAGGCTTCCTTACCTTTGTGGAACTTAGAGATTGAGCTTCTAAGCTCAATGACTTCTCTTTTTAGAGAGTCATTCTCTATTCTCAATGAAGCCAATGATGAAGATAATATGGAAAAAATTTTCATAGATTTCTTGAGCTCATCATTTGATGCTCTCAATTAGCTTACAAGATCATTGAGGGATTTATAATCATCCTCTAATTTAAGACATTTTTCTTGTAAGACTTCATTTGTGACTTGTATTTGCCATATCTCATAGTAAGAGCATCAAGAAGCTCTTCATCTATCTCATCAAAATCTTTAAAATCTGAATGAGAATGGGATGCAGTACTTACCTCATTTGGAGAGTCTTTTTGTGCCATGAAGCAAATGTTGGCAACTTCTCCTTCTTCTTCATATTCACTTGAGTTGTCATCCTAATGGCTAAGAAACTCTTCTTCTTCTCCTGGTCCCATCTCTTCTTCTTCTTTATCTTAAGAAAATCGTATTTGATATGGCCTTGCTTGCCATATTCATAGCAAATGACTTCATTAGATATCTCTCTCTAGGATTAGAAGTTGTCTTCTTAAAGCTTCTTCTCTTTTTCTTCTTCTAATTAACTTCTTAGTCCTTTTTTAGAGCATTGCTAGCTCTTCTTCTTCTTTGTCACTCTCTTCATCACTAGAGGTTGTTTCTACCTCCTTCTCCTTGGTTAAGGATTTGAGTGCCAAGGTTCTTCTTTCTTTTTTTGATTTTTCTCCTTGGCCCTTCAGTTTCTTCATTTGCACATCCTTTTATAAGGCCAACCCATGAGTTAAGAGTTTGCCTATCAACACATCCGTAGGAACCTTCCTAATCTCTGAGTTGGACTCATAAATACTGCATACTCTTACACTAAACTTATCTAATGGAAGAGTTTTAAGGATTTTTGTGTTTACCTTATAGTTGGTGAGAGTCCTTCTAAATTTCTGCATGTTAGTGACGATGGATAGGAGTCTATTCATCATTTCGGTGATGCTTTCATGGTCTTTCATCATGAAGAGCTCCCATTTCATCACGTACATCTCCAATCTGCTTGATTTAACCAGTGTTGTGCTCTCATGATAGTTTTCAAGAGTCTTCCAAATGGCACGAGCTGTTTGGTAATTTTGCACTCTTCCAATCTCTTCCCTAGAGAGAGCTTAGAAGAATGGTCATTGCTCTCTTGTTTTCTCCATTTGACCTGCTATGAGCTTCAACCCAATCTTCCCTTAGAATGAGTTCTTCAATTCCATCCACTACTTTAGAGGGTAGCTTTTATTCTTTGACAATTATATCCCAAGGTCCACTACATCTGTATTAAGATAAATCTCCATCTTTTACTTCCAATAAGTATAATCGGATCCATCAAATCAAGGCTTGAGGTATGAGTGGATTCCATCTTCTAACATGAACTTTGCTCACCCAATTAAGGCTTGATTATGAAACTTGGCTCTAATACCACATGTTGACCCTAGGCACTAAGAAGGGGGGTTGATTTGGTATTTAAATAAAAATTAAAGTGAGGAACAAAGAGAGAGTAGAAAAAAGACACAAAGATTTATAGTGGTTCGGGTATTAACCAACCTTACGTTCACTTTCCAATTCTCTGCAATTGGGTGTTTTACTCACTCAAAATGGTGTTTTCAAGCTTACACCTAACTTTTACACATTGTGTTTTCAAGGCTCACACAACAACCTTTCTTACAAGTGTTTTCTAAGGCTAACACTAAAACTTCTCTCTAGTGATTTCACAGGCTCACACTAAAACCTTTCTCAAGTGTTTTCATAGGCTCACATTGAAACCTATTATAATTGGTGTTTAATGCTCACACCAAACAATCACATAAAGCATAAAGAAGAATAGAAAGAATAAGTAGCAAATTTGCAAGAGTTTTGTTACAAGTTAATGAATTCTCTTGCATTTACATTTGTTTGGTGGAGTATTTATAGCTCATACCCACCAAAGATACATTAAACTATGAAGATCATTAAATCTCCAAGTCTTACTAGGCATATTCTGTATTAATTGCATTACAAGTGAGAGTTGCAATCACTACTGAAGATTCAATGTCGCGACATTTTAATTTCCATACGGGAGCCAAAAATTAAGGCGAAAAGCCCCATTGTGTCTAACAGCTAGTCCAGGTGTCATCTTCTCATTGGTCCATCAGAAAAATATAGTCGTTGCTTTCTAACTGTCCATAAAAGTCGCATCGCGATTAGTCTTTGTACAGGCATGACTTAGGATGCGAATTCTTCTATTTAAAGGACAATTTTCATCTTCATGAATCACGGTTACTACCCACAATGTCACCCTCTCAAATTTTATTCTTCAACGGATACCTAGGACACTTGGCACATCGTGGTTGTGGACTTAGTTCCCTCTTCAGTCATTATGAAATTCGTAATCGTAATTGAGATGTGACACTGACTGTGAATTCATCTGTGACTTTGAGACTCCCATCTTTGGATGAGTCGCGGTAAAGATGATGCCCTTGAATTCATCTGGTCTAGTTTCACCCTGTTCTTGAGCTAAGTCGAGGTCGCGAATTAGAAGTTACTGACTATGAATTTGGATGAACTTTTCCCTCTTGAAGATTATGAACTCCATCCAACTTCCACTTGAAAATCTAACTCATTATGCAAAAGAACACTTAATGGAAATATTAGGATTGATCAATCTCCTTTGTCAAGATCAAAAGAGGTCTAAGACTTAGGATTAATCATCCTAGTCCAACATTAATCAACACTCTTAGCCTAATATTATAAGTCTAATAAAGATATTTTATTTTTTATTATGGAGTTGAAATACATTAGTGGAGAGGGAAATGAAAAGTAGACATATTATAGTTTAAGTCTTTAGCTAAATTAGAAATTGACTTGATTTGCGAATTTTAATAAGCTATTTTGAAGTGCATAAATTGGATAATTATTAACTACTTAGGCACTCATCCTAAGAACTTTAACTGTGATAAAATAGACATTTGAACTAAGGTTGCACATCATCAATATTAAATTTTCTTTTATTGTGTTAAATTGAGGTGATCTTGAGAAGTTAGTTAGGAACGTCTTTTGCATAATTTTTTTTCTTTCACTTGAGGATTAGCAAAAAATTAAGTTCTGAGGTATTTAACATATATATATATATATCACAACAATGTATTCATTATTACTAAATATAATTAGTGAAGACGAAATAATTTTGTCAGTTATCAATTCAACTAATTATTGATGAAATAATATTTCATCATACAAAAATTAATATTTGTGATGATAAACATTGTCATAAATTCATATTTTATGATCCTTAAAAATTTTGCCTTCAAAATGTTTGACTTCAAATAAAATAGTGACGCATCTGTATTCATCGTCACTAAAGATGAATATTGATGATCAAATAATATTTTCACTAATTTGTCAAATAATTAAGGACAAAATATGGCGTTATCATAAAAAAAATTTCAACACCAAATATCATCATTAATTATTGTCAATTTGTCATTAAAACATTTCCCTTCAAAATTTTGGTGCAAAATTCTACCTCTAAAAGATTACGTGGCAAGCTTATTGTCATTGTCATGAAATATACAAATTAGTGATAACATAAAAGATTTATAGTGACAAAAGTAAGGATTGTCATAAAAGTGAATGTTATAATAACGATTATGAATTTTGTAATCCTTAATCGATAGAATATGACAAAATATTGTGCATGGCAAGAAAATTTGTCACAAAATTGGTGATTTCTTATACTATGTTAAAAAAAATAATAGATATTTTGAAAATTAATAAAATGGTAAAATAAGTGTATGATTCTTGATATTTTTCTATTTTGAGTAAGATAATTCTAGATAGGTAGTTTTAGGTATGTATTCCTAATTATATTTGAATTATTAAACAAAAAGAAATGTGTGCTTGTTCCTATTGAAAAGATGTTAATTCTAATGCAAAATAAGATTCAAGGCATTTAAGAGAGAAAAGTGCTTTAGGGAGGTTGGAGAAACCTCTCAAGGAGGAGGTTGGCGATAGCAGCTTCTAGAAGAAAAAATTCTACACTTTAAAGAGTTTTATCCATCTTTTTCCTTTTGATTTTATGTTCTTTTTACTTTTATTAGTTTGTTTATTTTTATCATGTACGAGGTTAATTTAACTAGAGTAAATTAATGTAATATGAATTTTGATTATTTAACTTATATGAGGTAATTTTCTTTATCCTTGCAAAATGTTATTATTATGCTTAATGCTATTAAATACTTTATCAAAATTTAATTGATTTGTTGCTATGGATTGAGACTAGAAGGAGATATCATTGCTTGATCTAAATAATAAACACCATAAGAATATAGTTGAAATGGAAGTAAAAATTTAACTTGTGTAGATTGAACTTGAATAACTATAGATCTTAAAGAATTGTTTGATTTTACATATATTAGATATTGATCAATATTTTTAACACATATTGGGAGAAAATGCTAAGAAACTTTAGGATTATTCAACCAAAATTAAATTGAATTATCAATTAAATAAATTAAATGGAATATATTCAAGTGAACTCAAATTATCCTTGTGCTTTTTAGTAGTATTAGATTTTAACCCTTGTTTTCATGAATTGCTTAGTCTTATTACTCTCAAATTTATTTTCTTAATTTAATTAATTCATTATTTTTTGCAAGTTAAATGATAATAAAGTTAATACAATTATGGTACTTAATATATTATCAATATCCTATTTATTATTTTATTATTTGAGTTATTTTATGTAGTTGTAAATTTTTTCTTTTAGGAAGCAGGCAAAGTTTTGGAGTTAACCTTTATAAATCATTATATTTTTGTGATTCACTCTTCTATATTTTTCAAACCTAAATTAACTATCATTTCTTTATTCACCTATCAATAGCATCTTAGAACAACAATAATGTCACAAGCAATAACACACAAAATAAATATACTTTCTCCCCCTTTTGATATTCATCAAAAAGGGCTAAAGTATCAAAGTTATCCACAAGTAGTTTGAAAATGTACATAATATACATACGGATATGCAGGATGTTATAAAATGAGAATTTTTCTTAAAAGGCTAAAAAAATATGGACATGGAAAATTCATACAAGGTCCATCGATTTCTAGTTGCTTTCTTACTCTCCAGGTTTGGTTGTTTTTCTCTTGAATTCCATTGCACTATTTGTTGCCTTCAGTCCCATTCCTTTTTATTGAACTACCTTTTTTCTGCTAGTGGAGGTGATTACTTGCTTTATTCAAACTGAGATCGTTCCTTGTTTGAGCTCCTTAAGGTTAAGGTAGAACTAAAGTTGGAGACTTAAAGATGGTGAGTTTAGGTCTTATCCAATCATAGCTTTTATCTGGATAATTTCATCATTATACTATTTGGCTGAATGGTCTCATAAAACTTGATTAAATTGCATCATAATGTGTGTTGATTTTCCAGCCAAATTCATGATTGAGCACAAAGTTGAATTTTACCCCATTATATTAATTATTAGAAAAAATTCTAAAGTGGAAAAGGAATAAATTGGCTTGAAGAAACTGAAAGAATATAGAGAAAAGAGAAAAGAAATTTGGAGAAAAATGAATATTGCAAATGTATTTCATCACCAACTGTGGTTTTTATACTAAACTATCATTACACATATTAAGTGTTCATTAACTATCTAATAACCTCATTTTAACTAACTTCTAACAAAATATTAACTAATTAACAAATAAATTATATTTTTCACCCCCCGTCAAGTTGGAGATTACTGAGGTAGGGAAAGCAATCCCAACTTGGAAGTAAGATGTTGATGTTGAGCAAATCTAAAGGCTTTAGTAAACACATCAGCTAGTTTTAAGTGGGAAGGAAGATGGACAATAATAATGAACTTAAGCTTGAGTTGATCACGCACTAAATGGTAATCAATATCAAGATGCTTGGTGCATTCATGGAAGACTGGATTGGAGGCGATATGGTTAGCAAATTGATTATCACAATGAAATGGAATGGGAAGCTGCAAAGGAACCTTAAGATCACTGAGAATGTATGAAATCCATTTGAGTTCACATATAGTGAAAGCCATACTCTGATAGTCAGCTTTAATAGATGAACGAGAAATGGTGGTTTGCTTCTTTGTCTTTCAAGAAACAAAACCAAAGTTGAGAAAAATACAAAACCTATTGAGGGATTTGCACATAAAAGAACAAGTGCTCCAATCGGTATTGTAATAAGCAATAAGTGTAGAAGAGGAAGACTAAGCAGGATAAAACAAGCAAAGAGATGAAGTAGATTTAGATACCTCAAGACATGGAGAGCTACATCAAGATGTGTCTTACGAGGAGTAGCCATAAATTGAGTTAAATGTTGAACAACATAACTAATTTCAAGCCAGGTGAAGTAAACATACAAATGTTTACCAATAAGTCTTCAAAATTAATTAGGATTAACAAGAGGATTACCTTCATCTAGTGTGAGCTTCAAACCTTAAGAGAGAGAAAATGAAGAACCAACACAATGCTCCATACCAAAATCCTTAAGCAAATCCATAATGAACTTATGTTGGCTTATGAAAGTACCTTCATCGAACTGAGCTAACTAAATGCCAAGAAAATATTTAAGAAACCCTAAATCTTTAATGATAAACTTGAAATGAAGTTGATTTTTAACTTCCTCAATAACTGGAACATTATTACCAATAATCACCACATCATCCATATAAAGCAATAAAGCCAAAAAAGGAATTGGAAATGGATTAGTGAAGAGACAATGATCATGTACATATTGCACAAAGCTAAGTTGCAACAGAAAAGCTATGAACTCAATATTACATTGCCTAGAGGTTAGTTTGAGTCCATACAAAGATCGTTTTAACAAGCAAACTTGATTGGGATTATCCATATGATAACCTTTAGGTGGCTGCATATAGCCTTTTTCCTTCAAATAGCCATGTAAAAATGCGTTATTGATATCAAGTTGAAAAAAAAAAGCCACTAATTGTTAGTAGTAATAGCAAGAACAAGTCGAATGGTAACCAAATTAGCAACGAGAGAGAATTTCTCCTTATAATTAAGGCCTTCAACTTGATTTTATCCTTTAGCAATAAGTTGAGCTTTAAAGTCTATCAATTTCACTATTAGGCTTGTATTTGATCCTGTAAACCCATCTAAAACATATGGCTTTCTTGCTAGGTGGTAGATCAGTAAGTATCCATATGTCATTGGTTTCTAGAGCCATCAATTCTTATTGTATAGCATTGACCCAAATTGGATATTGTGATGTTTGAAGATAGGTAGTAGGTTCATGGATAACACTCACTTGATTTAAGAAAGAAGAATAAGAGGGGTTAAAACAAAGCAAAAAAGAAGAGGTAATACCTGATAAGGCTATACCTATAGAAGTGGAAACAGTAGTAGGACATATAAAATTATTTAACTAGGTTGGCTTAGTCCTAATTCTAGTATTCTTCCTTAAAACACAAGGGGAAGAAGAAGGAGAATGAGGTGGAGCTAGCATACTAGGAGCATGTAATGGGGAACAGGAAGGCAAGGAAGGAGATAAAGGAGAATGAAATGAAAAAGAAGAAAACTGAGGATGGGAAGAATAAGAAAGAAAATAAGCAAATGATGGAGAAGATTCATGAAGAGGTAAAGGCAAAGAAAGAGGAGAAAAAGATGTGTGAGCAAAAGGAAATATGTTTTCAAAAACATGCAGCATCTCTATCGATAAAGATTTTATGAGTGGCTAAATCATAAATTTTGTTCTTTTTATGACGTAAAGCATAGCCAAATAAAACACTTTGAATAGCTGTAGCATCAAATTTATTTTTATGAGGAGATAAATTGGATGCAAAATAAAGACAACCAAATGTTTTGAGATTAGTGAGATTAGGTGTCACATTATATAAGACTTGATATGGAGTTTTCCAGTGCAAAGATTTTGTAGGAAGTCTGATGATCAAATAGGCGGCATGAAGAACACATTCAGACCATAATTGTTTAGGAAGGGATGACTGAAATTGAGGAGCTCAAGCAATATCAAGTATGTGTTTATGCTTTCATTCCACAATTCCATTTTATTATGGAGTCTAGGGACATAATTTTTTATGTAAAATACCTTCTTGGTAAAAAAATTGAACACAAGATTGATCAGTGAACTTAGTGCCATTATCAGTTCTAAAAATTTTAACATTGGTAGCAAATTGAGTTTTAACCATTTGAACAAAGGTTCACAAAGTAGAGTGAGTTTGGCTTTTATAATTAAGCATGTATGTCCAAGTAGCTTTGGAAAAATCATCAACTAAAATAAGAAAATAAGATGCATCATTATTGAAGAGATATGATAAGGTCCCCATATATCAACATGAACAATGACAAAAACTTTGGTTATGATGGAGGTGTTAGTAGGAAATGATAATCTTGTATGTTTAGCTAAAGGACAAATTTCACACTTTAAATTATCAAAAGAAACATTTGATAATAGAGGTACATGCTTATGTTTTTCAATAGATGCATGGCTTAACTTGGAATGTGAGTCTGTAATTAAGAGATTAATAGAAGAATTAACTAGAGAAGAATAAGAAGATGGAAAGAAAAATGATTCTCTGTATTACCAAAACCATTAGAGAATATGGTATTTACAAGGTGTTGATACATTGATGAATTTTAACAAGAAAAGAGTTTATTCTAGACTGAGTAAAACCAAAACTATTAAGTTTGTATAATCCTTCTACTAATCTGCCCACTGCGACAGTGATATCAGTTCTCAAGTCCTAAAAACACAACCAAAAAGGTAACAAGAGAGTTTAAAACAATAAATTTGAAGCAACTTACTAACTGATTAGAAGTTAAATTTAAAACTAGGTATGTAAAGGACATCAAGCAATTGAAAGTTGGAATGAAAACTAATAGAATCTGCACGGGTGACTACTACAACAAAACCTTCAGGGATATATATATATATATATATATATATATATATATATATGTGTGTGTGTGTGTGTGTGTGTGTGTGTGTGTGTGTGTGTGCACGCGCAGGAGTGTGCATGTGTTGTTATATAGGAATAAGAGATGTAAAAAGCTCTTTATAGGGACACATGTGGTCAGTTGCACCACTGTCTACTAGTCATGAACCACTATCCATCATACCAGCACCATGAAATCTAAAAAAAGTAAACTTACCAGCAAAATTGATAGTATTTGGGTTGTACATCATAGTAGGTCCCTTGCCTTTAAAGAATTTCGTCATTTCCTAATGAATAATGTTGGCCAAAACATGTCCCCAATCCTAAACTTGTTTGCATCGTCCATACTTCCTTCATTAATGTCAAGAGGAGTTTCTTCTTAAATTTGAGAGTTCACCATGGCAACTACTCTCACTAGTACTCCTTTTAGCCTGGGACCTTTGTACCAATCCAGATATCTATATAATCTAAAACAATCTGCTTTCAAATGGCCTTGTTTCTTGTAAAAATCATAGTACTTAGAAAGTCTTTAATCTTTTTTGTACCTACTAATTGATAAGAATTATAATTATGCACTTGTTGCTTAACAGCAAAACCAATACTGTCAACTTGTTCAGTAACGTTGGAGTACACCATCCTTTGTGATTCTACTCGCAAAACCATAGAATATGCTTTATCAGTAGTAGGTAATAGATCTAATAAAAACATCTGATTCCTTACTTGATCATAACTCTCATTAAGCCCCATTAGAAATTGCATGAGTTGATTCCTATTAACCATTTCACTCATTACCTCTCTAGCTCCACACATACAGGTATGTATAGGATGAACTGATGCCATTTCATCCCAAAGACTTTTTAACCATGTATAATAAATAGAGACTAACAAATTTCCTTGAGAAAATGATCTAATTCTCCTTTGATCATAGGCCCATTACATACTCTAAATCTCTCAGCCAATTCATCCCTTAAATGCTTAGTAGATGAAGCATATAGGAAGGATTCAACAAGTTTCTTAGAAATTGAATTCAAAATCCATGAGGTAATCATAAGATCACATTTCTACCATTTCTCAAATTCATCAAAAGTTTCATCAAGTACTTTAACTCTAGCATCCACAAAACCTAATTTGCACTAGGGCAATTCACATAGCTCTACTCCAGGGACTTGTAATTAGTTCCAATTAATGAACCTTGGACTAAACACATACTAGGATTATCTGAGCTTTGAAGTGAGTAATAATCCTCAACTCCAGAGTTTCAAGACTTAGAAACGTTATGATATGCTACAACACTAATTTCTTCCATCGTTAACAATAATTAACTAAGTACTAAGAAGTATGAACATAGTCTTGTTACTTTTAATGACTTAAAGCACCAAAATTACAGAGTATTATTGAATATGGATCTGGAAGCGCAAGTATAGATCGGCAAGGTCCAAAGAGATCACCTCCTTCGCTCTGATACCATGAAGAAACTAAAAGAATAAAAAGAAAAGAGAAAAGAAATTTGGAGAAAAAATAAATATCGCAAATGTATTTCAACACCGGATCTAGTTTTTATACTAAACTATCATTACATATGTTGAGTGTTCATTAGCTATCTAATAACCTCATCCTAACTAACTTCTAACAGAATATTAACCAATTAACAAATAAATCATATTTATCATGGTTAATTGACGAAGGCAAAGTCCTAAGGTGCAAAAAGCGAGCTAAAATGTGCAAATAACATGTATCATGTATTGACCAATTAAAAAAGCCTTATGTGTCACACCCCCTTTAATAATCATTTAAATTTCTCTTTAAGTCTATCCATTGTCATTTAAAAGACCTGATTAAATTTTTTTTTTTCATTATGTCTCTTGTTCACCACTTAGTAATTATTTACAACAGAACATACATGAATAATCAAACTAAAATACTAACTGACTGCATACTGGCCCAATCTCTATTACACTGCTAGACAACGACTTTGAAAAGTATACTGGATGCAATCTTTAGTCTACTCTTCCTGAAATAAGATTTCATACAAAAGAGTGAATTTGCATACTCAGTAAGTAAATGCATAATGATACTTCAATCTCAAATAACGTAACAATATTTAAACATAATTAACTCATCATCATATCCATGTACGAAATAAAGAGTTTTTCCTCTTAAATGCCACATAGGCTATTAAAGGTTATT
>CATIWR010282522.1:0-38965 GCA_949677035.1 Omphalea diandra
ATGAGAAGACTTGAGCTCATTCAGCCGATCAAGCACAATAAGCTTCACATTGTTATCACTCTGAGACAAAAGAAGCTGACAATAGGTGTTGGCAGCAGCTCTAATAGCAGTAGGGGCAGATGACAGAGAAACAAGTGTCCCGGCACATTCATAAATAATTGCAGTAGAAGGAGCATTCAACAAAGAGATAATGATCTTTATGTACTTGCCTTTCTCTCCCCGATTTGTTCTGCACACCTTTCGAATCAACTCCAACACAACCATCTGAAGCAATTCACCCCATTCAGCAACCCTATCGACATTAGTCAACAGATAATTAATTGCTCGATCCTGTGCGCATGTAAAGAGCATAAGAAATGCATTCCGCTTAGCAGATGGATCCTGCTCAGTTGAGAGAACTTTCTCGATCATTTCAGGAGCATCAACCATGAGTTGCTCCCCCTGGGGAAGCTTGTATATAGACATCACAGCTAAAATAGCATTCTTCCTAATATAAAGATGGCGATGCTCCAGATTTTGCAGAACCGAAGGGATCAATGGCTCAATTATTTCTGTCTCATTCAAGCGGCACAAAAATCTCAATGTCACCCCACGAATATATTCATTTGGGTGCTGAAGGTTGTTCCTCAAGTTTTGGCAGATCAAAATCATTTCAGGCAATACCCGACCCTTGGCATCAGTTTTGTCAATAATCTCCAAGTAATGAAGCAACAGTTTTTGGATTGTGTGGTCCTCTGAGGGCAACACATATCTAACAATTGTGATGAAGAGTTGGGGAAGCATTTCACCATTGAGCAAAAGACTGATCGCCTTCTTCATGGCTTCTATCTTCGCTGGCACGTCATTGCCTTCAAGTGCTTCCTTAATCTCATTGGCGATTGCTGGTGTTCCTTCGTCAAAGTAAACCAGCAAAGAACAGGATTTCTCCATCTCTTATTTGTTTCCTGGGAATATCATTAATGCATTTTAAATTCAACTTAATAAAGAATAGGATATAATCAAATTAAAAAATTAAAAAAACAATTGGCCACCAGGAAAATGCAAAGGCGACAAAGTAAGTTTAAACAGGTTAAGGCAGTAGGACCATCATTTTCTATTTCTCCAAGTAATACACAAAGAATTCAAGATGAAAACCAATAAACCAACGATCTATTAATGACAGAGCAAGGCATAGATTCTTAACAGTTTCCTAGTTCTACCTACTATCTACACTCATCTAGAAGGATTTGCTCCATGACATGTAGACCCAATCAAAGTAACCCATTTGACAACAATCATAAACAAAAACTAAGAAATAGCTTACATTTCCATTTCAATGATTGACAAAAACCCAAAAAAGGGGGAAAAAAAAAAATACAGTATGTCTACCCTAAAAATCATGAACAAATTTCCATCATGTTACATATCTCGGGTAAAGCCTCTGCCATTGACACTTTTAATGGGACACATCAATGCTGAGAACCAACCACAAGTTCACTAGAAATAAAGACAATTCTAATTGAACGCCAAAAAGAAAAAGCTCAAATGTTATTGCATACTCAAATACAAACCTCAATCAATCAGATCCAATATCCAAATTCCATTCAATGTCATTTAACAATTTTTGTTTCGAAACAGGCATAAAAAGTAAATCATACATCTGCTTAGCTACTGATTACAGGACAGGACCGCATTTTGTTTCCTTAAATAGTAAAACAATTTCCCTAGATTCAGATCAGGGTCGTGATGCAATGCTTAGTAAAACAGATATCTGCCCACCGACGAACGAATACACGAGAAAAATTTTAAAATAATTGGACCTTTAAAAATTCAAAACCTAAATCCGCCACAACTAATCATTGAAACAAAAGTTTGCCTGCCAGGTGCCATCTATTTTTTTAGGCATCCAAACAGTCACACAAAGAAATAGAGAGAAAACGAACCTTATAGCGATCACATCCGATGAGGAGACGGAGAATTGGAGTTGAGACTTGAACAATAAACAGAGTAGTCGGGCAGGAGAGAGCAAAAGATATTATTAGAAATCTAAAAGGAGTTCATTGTTATATAGCATGCTGTGTAATGGAAATCTGCTATGCTCGCAGATGCAGGTGCTTCCCTCTTCTCGGACGACTTAATTTTAATCTTTTTTTTTTTTTGGGTAGTTATGATTATTTCGGTAATAGAGGCCCATCCGTTTGGGCTTAATTGGAATAAAGCCCAACTAAGCCCAAATTTTCAACAGAAATAGCTCACGAAACATTATCGTCATCATCATAACCCAAGCAAACCTTATCTCCAATGACGATCACACTCGCTCATCCGCTCCCCTGCTCTACCTCTAAACATACCTCAATCAGATTCAAATTTCAAGCCTCATTCACCGCACAGCAATTATCTTCAACTTCAAATTCCCATGCCCTTTCCTTACCCGTCCCGAAAACAGGAGTCATTGTCATCGGAGCCGGCCTTGCCGGTTTAGCCGCGGCCACTCGGCTGAACGCAGAAAACATTCCCTGCCTCCTGCTAGAAGCTTCTGATGGAGTTGGTGGCCGCGTTCGATCCGACGTCGTGGACGGATTTCTCCTCGACCGTGGCTTCCAAATCTTCATCACCGCCTACCCGGAGGCTCAAAAACTCCTCGATTATCAAGCGCTAGATTTGTACAAATTTTACTCAGGTGCCCGCATTTACTTCGACGGTCAGTTCCACACAGTGGCTGATCCTTTGCGCCATTTTCGGGACTCAGTCAACTCTTTGACTAATCCAATTGGATCCGTTTTAGATAAGTTACTCATCGCGTTAACGAGGATTCGGGTATTGAGGAAATCCGATGACGAAATACTGTCTTCTGATGAGATCACTACCATTGATCTGCTGAAGAACATCGGATTTTCGGATTCCATTATTACCCGGTTTTTTAGACCGTTCTTTGGCGGGATATTTTTTGATACTGAGCTTCAAACTACTTCTCGATTGTTTGATTTTATCTTCAAGCGTCTTGCTCTCGGCGATAACACCCTTCCGGCCAAGGGAATTGGAGCCATTCCTAACCAGCTAGCAGCTAAACTGCCACCTAATTCCATCCTCTTGAACACGAGAGTATCTTCTATTGAAAATGGAAGGCGTACAACCGTTAGACTGGAAAACGGAGAAATTTTAGAGAGTGAGATTGGAGTGATTCTGGCGGTTGAAGAGCATGAGGCAGAAAAACTTTTGGCGGGTATGAATATTAAACCGGTTCAGAAGAAACAGCCGCGCAGTACAGTTTGCGTGTATTTCTCCGCGGACCGGGACAGCATCCCGGTTCAGGATCCGGTTCTGTTTCTCAATGGGTCGGGAAAGGGAATTGTGAACAACATGTTCTTTGCTACCAACGTGGCGCCATCGTATGGTCCTCCGGGGAAGACGTTAGTGTCAGTGTCGTTGATAGGGTTGTTTGAGGATGTTTCTGATGATGATCTGACGGCTCAGATTGTTCACGAACTGTCGGGCTGGTTTGGAAATTCAGTGGTTGAGTCATGGAATTATTTGAGGTCGTATCGGATTAGATTTGCACAGCCGAACCAATACCCTCCAACTGATTTGAAGAAAAATTCTAAGGTGGGGTCAGGTTTATACTTGTGTGGTGATTATATGAATTCTGCTACTTTCGATGGTGCTTTGGTCTCTGGAAGAAAAGCTGTGGAAGCCTTATTGGAAGATAAAGCATTGGTCCGACTTTAATTCTCTAACACAACTTGTTAACGCTTCAATTTTATAGCGTTTATTTTGTTTAGTATGTGTATTTTCTTTATTCTTTATAACGTGCCCATTATAAGGAGTTGCAAATCTAGTGTGAACATTGATTAACTAATTTTTCATTTTTATGTATGATAAAATATTAAAATCTCTTGAGTTTTATCATAATACATCATTTAATTTTTAAAAGTATATTACAAAATTTTTATATTTCAATACAAAATAAGATGTGCACGATATGATCTGATTTAATTTTTTGAAAATCACCAGGATTGAACAAAAATTTAATCCTTTAAAAAATCAAATGATGATTTGATTTAATTTTATCTAATTATTTAGTCTATTAGGTTTCTTAATTTTTTTTATTGAATTTAGTTCAATTTTGATTAGATATCAATTTTAAATCTATATTGTACAATTTGATAATTAATTTATTTTTATTTATAAGTCTATTTATGTATACGAAAAAGTAATTTCTTTTAGATAAAGGTTAGTGAGGGAAATTTTTTATTGTAGAAATAAATTTTATTTTGAAACTAAAATACTATGAATATTTAGGGATTAATCACTATAAACTCCATGTGATTTCATAATTAATTCATTTATCATTAAATTTTTCATGTTTTATAAAATTTTTCATTTAGCTTGACCAGTTATGTTAAAATATTATTCTATTAAAAACATTTTTTCTGTTAATAAAAAAGATAGAATAAAAAAATGCAGTAGTTTTTTTAAAGACAAAAACACCTTATTTGATATCAAAATTTATTTTCTCACCCACAATTCTTTAAATTTTCCTATATGAAGAGTGCTAGATATTGTTTTATGTTACTTTATTTCTATTATAATAACACGTGATATGATTTAAAATATAAATTTTTATTATACTTTCCAAATGACATGATTTAAAATATAATTTTTTATAATTAAAAAATATAATAATAATATTAACCATATATCATTATAATAAAAAAATAATATAGAAAAATATCTATCACTTTTCTCCCTATATTGATTAACAACTTTTCTAAGGAAAATATATATATATTTTTTTCAAATATTCTTCAGATTTGTACATATATATATATATATATTCTCCTTCCAACTTTATGTAAAGATTTCTGACCATTTTCTTTACATCAATCCCATAGTAATGAGTAAATGAAATAGGAACAGTATGATAGATTCACGAGGGAGTGGAAGGTAAGAGTGAACAAACGGGCGGTTCGGTTCGGTTTTTTACTAAATTTTAATAAATTAAATTTTTTATATTTATAATCAAATCGAAATTTTTGAAAAAATTGAATTAATCGAACTGATTAAACTGAAATTCATGGGACTATAAACCAAATCTAACTGATTTTATAAAAGTTCAGTTCGGTTCGGTTTGTTTCAATTAAATTACATATATCTTAAATTTGGTTCGATTCAAATTGGTTTGATTTATTTATTATTTTCGTTAATTCGGTTTTTTTGATTTTCTACCTAAAAAACTGAACCGAAAACTAAATTTTTTTAAAATTATAATCAAACAAATCGATTTTATTAAAAAATCAAACTAAATCGAACCAAATCAGCTCAGTTCGGTCAATTTTTTTGATTCGGCCTGATTTTTGCTCACTCTAGTGGAAGGCCAACGAACAAAATTTTTAATCAATCAACTAATGGATATTTCATGTGTTAGTGCAATTATAATTTAATATAATTTGATAAATATTAAGTTATTGTTTTGAATAAATTTTAAATTTGATATATGATAAATTCTCATCTCAAATAAAAATAAAAATTAATTATATCTAGATTGATTTTGTAAATGAGATAAAAAATTGAAGCGCATATATACTCAATATAGTGTGAGCAGTACTGAATTCCTTTCTTTCAAGCAAGATTTTTTTTTTTTCTCCATCAACTTTGATTTTCTTTCTTCCCAGTTTTTTTGAGGAATCCTTCCTTCCCAGTTTGAAACCAAACAATAGAAGAAACACCACTATCTTAAGCTATACCAAACAGAATCACACGACAAAGAGGGAAACAAAAACATAGTTTAAATTCTTTTTTTTTAAAAAAAACACTACCATAACAGCCCGCTCAATTGAGGTTTTAGGAGTCAATTCTCCATCCAAACTAGTCTTTTTTGTCAGAACATTTGAGTGAGTTTTACAGTGACTTTATTTAATTTTGAAGTATTTAATTTTATTTAATTAATAATAAATATTAATTACAACAATAGATGAAGTTTTTTTTTTTTAACTGTTCTTCACTTGTTTATGAGGAATATAATTTAGTGCGTTTGCCTTTCCACTTTTATTTGTGTTTAAGCTTTCGAAAATAAAAATTCAATTTTACTATTGTGCTTGTGCTTTTTCAACTTTCAGGGACATATAAACGCTGGGTGTCCACAAGCTGCCTTGGCTGTACAGGATGAGATATTACGTCAGGATTTAACACCTGACAGGCTCACCTATAATACTCTAATTTTGCATGTGTCAAGGCTGAAAATTTGGATGCGGCGATGCATTTCTTTCAAGAAATGAAGGTCACAATTAGAAGGCCAGTTTAGAACCTGTGTACAAGACATTAGTATATTATCCAGGAACATAGCCTGGTTAACCTGAACTATGAAACTTACGATCTTTTGCAGGATAAAGCTCAAAAATTGAACAATGACAATCTTTATCCTGATGCTGTCACCTACACTAGCTTGCTGCAGGTTAGTAATTTTTGCATATATTTGAGTGCAGTTTTGTAATTGGGAGGTTCGTGGGAGTTTGAAGTGGAGAATGCAAATTGTTTGCCAAGGCATCAGGACATTTTAATTAAGTCATTTATAAATCTTATTTTAACTATTGAAAAGGCATCAGGACATTTTAATTAAGTCATTTATAAATCTTATTTTAACTATTGAAGAATGGGTGAATTTTATGTAGAGGGAAAATTAGCACCTTGTATTTTACAGCAATATTTGGTGTGACATCCCTACTTTTCTTCTCTCTTTCCCTCTTTCGTTTCTGGTGGGTATTGGGAATGCCATGGATCTCCTTTCTGTGCATACAATTGTGTTGGAAATGAAACTACAGCACGGTTTATTTATTGATCCAACAGCATTCACTGCTATAGCAGACGCTTTGCTGAATTGTGGCTCAATTAAAGGTATGCCATCAGAATTCTGCAATGTTGGACATGTTAGGCTGCGGACTGCATTTAAAATGAAGTTGAATCATATGAAGGGGTTTATAAAAAGCGAGCGCATTTACGTGCTGGTAGTTATGCGCATGCTTCCTAGTACTTTCTATCGCTGATTCCTACTCATGCTGTCCAATTTAATATTGCGCATGCTGGCAATACATATTACAAACCAGCTTTCTCTGTTCCTTCTGCTTCAGTAGAGGATCACAATAAACAAATTAACCTCTTGATGTGGAAGTAACTGACAATAATCTTTATGACGCTCGTTAGATGTTTGTCTATCCTACGTCTAGGTGCTCTGTATATTTGGAGAAATAATAAAGCTGGCTGGTCTGAATCGGGACCTTCGACCAAAGCCTCATCTCTATTTGTCCATCATGCGTGCTTTTGCCATTCGAGGAGATTACAATATGGTTAAAAATCTGCGTAAGCGCTTATGGCCAGATTCAATGGGGACCTTCTCTCCAGCAATTCAAGAAGAAGCTGATCATCTTCTCATGGAGGCTTCTTTGAGTGATGGTCAGGTACTAAATGTTCTGTTTCTGACTTGCTATAAAAAAAATTTTCTTGTAATCTAATCAAACATAAACTGCAAAGAATTTTACTGCTATACTAATGTTATTATTATTATTTTTTAATTAGGGAAACGCATACTCTTGATTCCACGTGTTACTATATTTTTCAATTCTTTGATTAATGATATGAAGGGACAGCTCCTGAACTATTTTATGTTTGTCTATTGCTATTCTTTTTGTCAGGTTGATGTGGCTGTAGAAAATCGTACAAATACCATACAAAAATGGAAACGCAAATCATGGACAAGTCGAGGAGGCTTGGTATGTGATACCATTCAATTTCCTTGACTTCAAATGGAAGGAAATTTCACTAAACACCTAAAATTGCAAATGTTATTGAACATCTATTTTAGCATATGTACCGTTCTAATTTTAGAATCTTCTGTAAAATTCCTGGCAAGTGTGGTCTTCACATCCTCAATAATTCTTTGGATTGTGAATGTATTTGGTTCAACATCACTTTCCAAAATTTTATTTTCTTCAGTTTATTAATCATATAAAGTTTAACTACTATTAACCTTGACTAGTTAATAACACATTTTTCAAATGCGTTTCCTTAGCCTTAGTTTCCCTTTGTAATGCAGGTTGTGTTGCCCATAGAGGCCTTGTTGGGATCCATGAAATCCATGTTCCGTCCTTATTTACTCCCTCTGGTACTACGTTTGCTTTTCTTCAATTTATGCAATAGAACTGTATAACAGCTTAATGACTCTTAATTAGTTATACAAATGTACTTGTACAAAGATTACTTGTCCCAAGAGTGTGAACATATTCCTTGTCCTTAAGTATTAGATTGATATTAATTATGAGCAGATCAGATTAAATCTTTGATCAGATGATTTTATCTAGAGGACTAAGAATGATGGACATTGTTGAAAGAAGAGTCTAGAAAGAAGGTTTGGAGGGAAGCTTAGATGTGAAGAATAAGCTAAGCAAAAATGACTTGGCCGTGTTACAGAGCTGTAGTTAGTTTATATACAAAGTCTCTTACACGTGTCAAATACCAATGGATTAGTTAACTAACAAACTAACTACATTTACAAAATAATTAATTCTACAACCCCCCCTCCTTCTCTCAAGTTGGAGGTTGTAAAGAATGCAAACCCAACTTGGAAATCAATGAGAAATGCTGAGTAGAAGATAAGGATTTAGTGAGCACATCAACCAATTGAGATTTGCTAAAAACATGTATTGGGTGAATAATTCCAAGCTTTAACTAGTCATGCACAGGATGACAGTCAATATCCAGGTGCTTAGTACGCTCATGAAACACTGGATTTGATGCAATATGAATCGCGGTTTGACTGTCACAATGAAGTGCAATGGGGAGAGGGATGGAATGCTGCATGTTTCGAAGCATATAAGAGAGCCATTGTAACTCACAAACAGTTGATGCCATGCTCCGGTACTTAGCTTCAGCTAAGGATCTAGAAATGGTAGACTGGTAGACTGCTTCTTGGTTTTCTAAGAAATCAAAGAATCTCCAAGAAAGATATAATAACTTGCAAGAGATTTACATGTAAATGAACATGACCCCCAATCTGCATCACAATAGCTAGTAAGCGCAATAGCAGATGAAGAGGAATAAAAAAGACCCAGGGAAGCAATATGCTTGATCAATCCCTCTATTTGATTATAACCTTTGGCAGCGAAACGTGCTTTGAACTTGTCTATCTTACCAGTGGGTTTATGCTTGATCTGATAAACCCATTTAGAGCCAATTGCCTTTTTGCCAGGTGGTGAATTAGTAAGGATCCAAGTACCATTTGATTCCAAAGCATTAAGCTCTTGTTACATAGCTTTGATCCACTCAGGATCTTGGGAAGCTTGAAGATAGGGACTTGGTTCATGAATAGAGTGCACATGATTCACAAAAGAAAGGCATGAAGAAGAAAAAGAAAGAGGAGGAAATGAGTGCACACCTGAAATTGACGCAAGTGTAGCAACTGTTGGTTTAGGAACTATGAAATCCTATAACCAAGCAGGGGGATGAGTTGTACGAGTACTCCTAAGAGGAAGAACAGGTGGTGAGAAAGGAGATAAAGAATGAGGAACAAAAAAGAAGGAAGAATAGAAGAAGTAGGAGAAGGAGAAGATGTTGAAGCAGGAGTAGATGAAGGGACAAATGAAGAAGGAATATCAGTTTGAGGCGAAATACAAGGTAATGGAACTGAGTTTGAGGAGGAAGAAAAAGTTGATGAAGCAAAAGGAAAAATATGCTCAAAGAATAGTACATCTCGAATGGTAAAAATTTTAAAAGTATGCAAATCAACAACTTTATATCCTTTACAATCTGAGATATAACCACGAAATGCACATTTAATAGAGCGAGGATCATATTCGTCTTTAGAAGGAATTAAGTTTTTAAAATAACAAAGACAACCAAATTGATTAAGATTTGAGAAATCTGGTGCTTTGTTATAAAGTAGTTCGTAAGGTGATTTCTAACGAAGTTGTTGAACTGGAATACGATTGATAATGTAAGTTGCATGAAGGACACACTCAGACCAAAATTGCTTATGAAGTGAAGATTGAAACCTGAGTGCCCTTGCAACTTCAAGCAAATGTCTATGTTTTCTCTCAGGTATACCATTTTGTTGAGGAGTGTAAGGGTGGGTTTTTTTTTTATGACAAATACCTTCAGATTGGCAAAATGAAATACACTGAGTGTTTACAAATTCTGTGCCATTATCTGTTCTAATGGAAAGAATATTGGTCTGAAATTGGGTTTTAACAAATTGAGCAAATGCATGAATCTAGGTGAACGCTTGACTTTTATGTGACATGAGATAAGTCCATGTTGCTTTAGAGAAATCATCAACAATTGTCAAAAAATATTTAGCACGAATAATTGAAGTAATATGGACCCCAAGCATCAATATGGAGCAACTCAAAAGGTTTAATGGTTTTAGTAACACTAAGAGGAAAAGGATCCCCGGGTTGCTTTGCTAAAGGACAAATAGAACAATCAAATGAATCAGAATGTAAATGTTGTAAACTAGGAATATGTTTCAATTTAGCAACAGAAATATGGCGTAACTTGTTACGCCAATCTTGTAAAGATCCAATGAAAGAAGAAACATTCACCAAATGAAGATTCTCTTTAATAGATGAAGAATCAGAGAATATGGTATTTACAGATGGAGAAATAGAAGTGCGTAACAAATAGAAGTGCGTAACAGAGTATTCAGTTGTCGAACAAAAATGTCTATAGAATGTTGACTAAAGCTAGAAGAATTAAGTTGGTACAATCCATCCACCAACAAGCCAACTGCAGCAATACAATTCAGTCTTCAGATCCTGAAAAATACATCCAAAACCATAAAAAGAAAGCTTAAGTGAGGTGTTTTGAAGTGTTGTAAACAAGGTTTTAATAGGATTCATATGGTTTGTAGCACCTGTCCACTATCCATAAACCTTTTCCTACAGTTCCAAGCCCACAAAACCTGAAGAAAGAAAGCTTACCAGCAAAGTTTGCTGCATTTGGATTATAGATCATGGCTAGACCTTTGCCATTAAACAATTTCATCACCTCTTGGTGCACAGCAGTGGCTATCATAGTTCCCAAATCTTCATTTGTAGCGGACTTGTTTGACAAATTGTCCACCATATCAAGTGGAGTATCATCCAATTTAGTTGATGCAGTAGCAACAACTTGAGACCAGAAAGAAGTTTTGGAGGAAAGCTTAGATGTGAAGAATAAGCTACGCAAAAATGACTTTAGCCGTGTTACTGAGGTGAAGTTAGCTTATATACAAAGTCTTTTACATGTGTCAAACTACCAATGGATTAGCTAACTAACAAACTAAGCATATTTACAAAATAATTAATTCTACAGACATGACCAAGAATTTCCATCCAATACCAACCTTTATTTGCTGCCTGCACGAGTTGTCTTAAGGTCTTATTTTGGCTCTCATGATTCTTTATAATTTCCTCTGTGTTAAGGTGTCACCCAATGAACCCATCAAGAGCATCATGACTCCATTAAAAGAAGCTCGACCACTACTTGGAACCCAGGAGTTGAAGAAAGTGGTCATGCGCTTCTTTAGAGATCGAGTTGTGCCAAATGTAGATGACTGGGGCAGCTGTATTGGACTATTGCATCGTGAAGACTGCTTTGAGGTACTTTAACATTTCTAGTGCTAAATATTTCAAAAATGTCCTTGGTTTTGTAAGTCCAGTCGACAACTTTCATTTAGTATGTTATATTAGAGCTCATTTGATGCTTTGGAGGCATATGATTGAATGGTTATACATTCAAACTGCTTATTAGCAAGCTAATGTCATTTTGCTCAATCTTGTGTAGTTGAATGCCCCTTTTATGACAATGATGAGAAGTCCACCCCTTTGTGTTACAACCACAACATCTATTGGACATGTGGTTAATCTGATGTTGGAAAAGAAATACAGAATGGCAGTGATTATAAAATATAGCAACTTGCACGGTGCAAGTAATTAAGGCTCAAGTTCTAGAGCAGTTGGAGTTGTTACAGCTGAAAAACTGCATGAACTGGCTCCACCTGTATCAGAGGTGATAGGTCAAAAACAAACATTTTGCAGAAGACAGTGTAACAACAACGGTTGGTAGTTTCATCACTACAATTCCATGTAGATTATATCTTGCGCATATCACATAGATTTAGGAGAAATCCATCTTGAAGCATATGTATGTGTTCTCAACTTTGCTCTATTGTTTTACTTTCTGATACCAATTTTCCACATTCCAAGTCCAGCTGTTTCCCGAAAGCCCAATTTAATCAAGTGTCAGGAGAAAGCCAAGATCTCCCCTAAAAAAAAAAATTCAAGTTTATTACGTACAGAACAGAACCGAACCCACGTTGCTTTTGCTACAACTAGTAAACGATTTCAATAGAGCAAAAAACAAAGTAAAAAAAAAAAGGATATTCATTTGATTAAGCCAAAACTTAGTCAGCAAGAATTAGGTTGGTTACTATTAAGCTGTGCCCTTACCAAAAACACAGTCCAATGAAATATAAGTCAAACGCAGCCTAATGCTCACAACTCATACCTAAATGTGACTGCAGTGTCACTCTAGTTCAGGTCACGAAAATTTGAATTTTGTTGGCTGTAGGGACACAAAGATGACACGCTAAAACGGGCGGCTAGTCAGAGATCTTTTTTTTTTATTAGAAGCTTGTCAGAGAATTAACCCTCTCACTTGCTATAAATACCCGATCCCATTTCGCTACTTGCCTCATCAAAAACTAACTAATGGGTAGACAAAACTGGAAAGTGATAGGCCAGCTGAGGAGGGCAGTGAAGAAGCTCCACTTTCACCTGAGTTTTAACCTGAGGCGGTGGCGCTTAGCTTCATTGCTCCGCAATACGCCTAAGAAACGGCGGCGTTTAAGCTTTAACGATCCGTTAGGATTACATGGGTGCATTGAAGATGTTGAATCTGATCAAAATAATACTGTTAGAGCCATTCAAAGAACGAGAAGTTGCACTTCTGATGAGGATATAGATCAGAGGGCGGAGATTTTCATTTCTAATTTTCGACGGCAACTTTTATTCGAAAGGCAGGTTTCTTTGCAGTTACGATACTATAGAGGGAATAGTTTCACCAGAGATTACTAATAGGGATAGAGAGTTCCCATTTTTTGTCATGATGTGAATGACAAATATATACATTTGGAATATGTTGCAACATTTCAATTCCTGTCAATGTTGGGTTTTTTTTTTAATTTTTTGTGTGTTTCATGGTTATTTTTCTTTTTGGTGGTGAGTTTGGAATTGTACTTTTGACATTTGGAGTTCGTTTCTAGTATGCGAGTTGGAATTTCAGCAGAGTAAATTTTAAAAAGAAATGAAGTTTAGGCCAAATTAAGACAAAAGAGTATTTAGCCTTTTTTTTTTTCTTCTGTTTATGCAAAATCTTGTGATAGGTTGACACGGGAAATATTGTTACTATGTTGCCCAAAATTGTTGCTGTACTAAATCTTTTGATGTCTCTGGTTCCTTTCACAAAAGCATTGTTCATCCCTAATATCCACTTCTAACAAAGAAGGAAACCAATGATGATAAAGGAAGAAAATGTTTGCAACGCTTTTATATACCTTATATAGTTCAACCCCAACTCATGCTTGGCTAAAAGGTTACTTAAACAGTATAGAGTATCCACAAACTTGAAGGAAATGAAGGAGAAATTAACAAACTTTTGAACTGATTTCCATGTTCTTGTAACAGAAATTATATAGGATCCACATTGGTGGAAACAAAAAATTTGAGAAACGTGTTGTCATTTATTAGAACCTGTAGCAGTTTCATAATCTATGACGGTCTCAAATGCCCCAACCAGTGCTTTCACTTTGTTCTTCCTCTTATCAAGTAGCTTATTCTTCGTCTCCTCAATCACATCATTATATGCTGTTGGAGATTCCTTCTTCCCTTGTTCTGCTTGCCGTCTTTGCACTACTGCATTATTACTCACTTCCTGATGGACATTGTTATTTATTTCTTCTTCCAAATTACTGCTGCTATCCTCCACCACATCTTGATCTCTTCCTTCCTTGGACTTAATCTCCTCGGTTCCTTCATAATTGCCTTCCTCTATGTCTTCCTTCTTATTCTTTTCTTCTACTGTTTCTTCGCAAGGAGCTACTTCTTCATTCACATTCTCTTCTCCTTTTTTTTCATCACCACTCTCAATTTTATTTCCCTCCGTAATACCCTCTTCAGGGATGTGATTATAACTGCTGTGTGCTTGATTCTCTCCTCTTTCATGTTTATTTTCATCTTCGTAATGATCTTGGTGCAGTTCACTTTCAGTATCCTCAACCTGGGATACACTTTGTCCTTCTACAACTGTGTAACTAATTTCAGAATTCTTGACCTTCTCATCATCTTCACCGTCATTAAATTGAGTAGTATCATTTTCAGCTTCTACTTCTTTCCTTTCAGCTTCTGGCGTATCAACATTTGTTATTTCTTCAGCCTCTTGAACCAAGGATTCTTGCTTCGTTTCAAGATCAATAGCTTGAGTTACATCATGAGTACTATTTCGATGTTTCAAAGAATGTGAAGCAGTATTATTGCCACAATTTTTGGATACACTACTCGTCCTCTCTGCAGCTGGAAAGTGACGACATGTTTTAGGCTTAAGTGACATGGAAGTGCTTTCCAAAACAGGTTTAGCTGTAGAGGGAGTTCTTGATGCCGAAAATGAGGAAGACCGGGCTGCCATTCTTGAGGCCAATCTCTCTTTAGGGTCAGGAGAGATGAGTGATTTTTGTGCATGAGCAATTGATGGAGGCCTGTCGAACGATCTTCTTCGAAGAAGCTTATGGTTGGCATCTTCTCTAAGCTGCTTTAAGGATTCTGACCTTGAGCTAAATGTCGGCCTGAGATAGTTTGGAACTGGTTTGCTCCATGTGCTTGATTTGTCTTTATCAACAATGGAGCTTGTGGTTGCTGATTTGGGATTTGGTTGTTTGCGTATGGGGTGAGAATTTGAAGAGGGTGTCACCTTCTCCTTTTTCACACCACTTTTACTATCGCTAGCTTTTCTTGCCATATATATATATATATATATATATGTTCTAAATTACCCTGGAATCCAAATATAACAACAATATGATTTGTTAGTTAATGCAGCTTCATTAGAAAAAGCAACATCTGGGACCAGTAAACCTACAAATCTCAAACTCGTGTCTTTCTTCATTTTCTAATCTTAAACATCTGGGGAAAACATAAATTATATTTCTCTAATTTGAGAGGATCCTTAAAAAGTGCTATACATAAATACAATTGTAGCACGCATATGTGTTTAAATGAAATAATTTCTGGTTATCTTGATCAAGAAACTAGCATTATAATTACACAGGCATAGAATGTCAGGTCTAGCGGTCAACTACATCTATATGTATTAAGATTCTCTCACATGTTGAAAGATCAGAGAACATTATCCAATACCAAATTAACCTATCATCGATGTTGTAATAAACTCATTAAAAATATATAGCAAATCGGCTAGAGTGGAATTGAAATTCTCGCTTCTTGTTTGCTTGTAGAACAAACAACTAACGAAAGAATCTCTTCTCACCACCATCCTTAGAACAACCCAGGAAAAAAAAAAAATTTAAGCAAAGAAAAGAGGGATAGCTTGAAATACATGTAACTTACCTTGTTGAAAGCAGATACATGGGGAGAAGGAAAAGAAATGATTATAAGAAGAAGGAACTTACAAGAAGAAGAAACATGGGTTGGTATTGGAAAAAGAAGCGCGAATTCCAGTAAACAACAAAGGGGTTGGCTGTGGGTTACGGTGATGGTGGAGGCCATGAATGAAGAAGAAAACTATATTAGTATTGATAACTGGACATTCCAAATGGAGGATCACCAAAATTAAGCAGCCGAGACATGTGGAAGAACGTTGACCTTTTCAAATTTCAATACAGAAAACCAATTCCATTTCTTCGGTTCTAACGTAGCCAACCTCTTATTATAATGGATATTCATTCATTGCAAACTGTATTACCATATATGTGGGATGGTTGAGGGATCCATGGCAGAGTTTCCTTGTATATTAGGAATAGCTTTTCATAATTACAATTACATGAGCGCCAGTCCTATGGGCGTTGAGTATTAAATTAACATTAAACAAAATCCATTAGGATTAATTTTTTTAATAAAAATTTCAAATAAATGCCTATTAAAGGAGAGTAAAATTTAGTGTGAATCATATAAATAGCTATAAAGAATCCAACTCTTCTTTTTAAATTTATTAAAATTTAATTCAATTGCACTTTTCTATATGAAATAAATAGTAGCTACAATTGAGTTAGGTGGAGTTAAATTCTATCAAGTCAAATTTGAGCTTAATTATAAAAACTTTCAAAATTTAAGTTTAATTCAACTTTATTTTTTTGAGTTTGAACTTGGGTTGATGAGATATCTGAGGTTTCAGTAGACTAATCATTTAAAAATTTTTGAAATAACAATTTTAAATTTAAAGAAACTCAAATATTTTGTTTAATATAAAAGAATTTATAATTTTTATGGAATTCATTTACAAATCCATATTTTATGAGTTTAGTATAAATAAAAATTCATTTGAAATTTTATTTCATTAAATTTTTGGAATAAAATTAGTTATAACTAAACCAAATATATTTTGTTTTTATTTTGTAATAGAACATAGAAATTCATTTGCAAATGAAACCAATTTTAAATTAAAATTGAACCAAACATGACAAGAATCTAAATTGAATGGATTCAACTAGATTATTTACGTAAATTTATTAAAATATAAAAATTAAAATTAAAATATTAAAATTCAATTAGATTAAGAGCTTTATGAATTAAGTAGTTTAGTTGGCCTATTTGACTTAATAAGCTATTCAAGTAACTCAAGTTCGAACTAATCAATTTTAAATATTTTTTGAATTGATCTCAAATAATTTGCAAGTTATCTCAATTTATTTGGTAATACCAACTTTTTAGTATAATAAAAAAATTCTAAAATCAATTAAGAAAGAAAATTTATTCTAACTTTACATTAAAATTAGACAATAGCACTCCAAACACACCCTAAACCATGTGTAAGATATTGTAATTGAGAAGCATCAAATTTAAAGCTATCGAATGATACTAAACAAATCAGCCGTGAGTCATAAATCTCTTTGCTCTTCGGTATTTTGGGGTCACAATAAATAGTAATTTTTTTTATTTTTTATTTTTTTTTGGGTAGAGATCATTAGTAATTAAATAGAAGGCAATAGATGTCACGCAACTCAAGCTACGTTGATCCTATCTGTTATTAGAAAGAATATATAGATAATTAATATATTTAGATGTAAAAACGTTTCATGGAGAATATAAATGATCTGCCAAATGTCGATTTTTTATCCCACTACCTGTTCTTGTATTTATGGATATGGTGATACAACCAAGCAGATTCTCAAATTCCATTTTGTGGATGGATCACTTCCTCTTTTGTATACCCCCAAGCACTGATTCACGTCTAATCAATTTCAAGATTACATTCTAAGAATAGACAGATCAACAATCCTCAAAATAATAATAATAATTACGGAATAGGTAATGCATCTCTTAATGATGAGATTAATTAAAACTTCTTTTTAAAGAAAAAATAGCATACTTAGCTTTCTGAAACGAATTATTATATATATCCATTGATTCCTCTCTTTTAATCTTTGTTCTGCAATTGCCTGCTGAGATATTTATTCAAGTTTTTCTAAGATTTCGTTTCTATAGGATGATGTTCCAATTGAATTTGGTATGCTAATAACGCACAAATGTCGATAAAATGTTGATTTGATGGCCACTTAATTAGGTCAATTATTGGTCTTTGGGAGATCATAACACTATATGTTTATTGATGTAGAAGTGAGCATATTGTGGATTAGAACATGAAGATGACCTCCTCAATATATCCGCAAAATGTTAATGGGTTCACTATTTCTACATGTTTTTTCATTATTGATGGGGAAATCTACCTACGAACCACACCCATATTTGGCTAAGCTCAACAAATATAATAGAACAAACCCTTCCATTTGATTATATTGATTACAAGTTTTCTTTTGTGAATAAATATAATACAACAAGCCTTGTAAGGAATTTATTTGTCCAAATTCGATGGCATGTGTCCCAATTCTCTTGTTCTTTTATTTTTTTTCCCCCCTTTTTTTCCAACTAAGAGTGGAAAAATATCAGAATCAAACTGGTTATAAAACATAAAATTTTGAGGTTGGTTTCGTTGAACAGGTCACATCAAGACTCTTTCCACTTGAGATGATTAGGCAAAGAACAACAGGTTGGTTCTATATTACACCGTCTCTATAAACTAAGGTAAAGGGCCTTTTATTCGGCTTTTGCTCATTGTGCCATAACCAAAAGTCATTTTATTATTGAGTTTTTTTTTTTTTTGCCCATAGCTACACATCATCATAGTGCGTGACATGCCAGCCATATGAAGTGGCTGAAGCCAACCTTTACATAATCTTTTCTTTAGACTAATTAATTAATTAATTCATGCGTTGTGCCACATCACAGTTTTCTTCTTCTATTATAAAATTGGAGATTATTCTAGAATTGATGTTAGTATTATTATTAATTATTATTCTATAAAACTCTATGCTTATCTTAATCTTTTGCTATCAAACAAGAAGATGAGAACAAATAATTGCATTTGAAATAGTAATTGGACATAGTGGCAAATTCTTATTTGTCTTCCAATCGGCACCATACTTCTCGTTTTTAGTTCGTGTAGGCTATAGCGGCTGCCATAGATTTGCATTTTTCCTTTTTTTTTTTTTTTTTTTTTTAACTTCAATAAGAAATATGTTTTATTTTAAGTATATTGTGAAAATATATTGTCTTTTTCTCAACAATATCCAATTAGATGTACTTTTATGACTTGTAATTTTTTATTTATGACGGATCAAAGGACTATTATGAGCTATTTGTCTTGTAGAGTTTTTTTTTTGACTTTATCGTAATGATAAGTGAAATAAATCCAATTCGAGATTTTTACTTCTCATTAAATGCATTTTTATCACTAATTATGTATACATATGTTTTATAACTTATAATTAAGTTCCTATAATATCAAATTTGAATTATTTGAACAAAGGTCAAGATGATAAAAAAAAATATATTTTATATTATTTGTTGATTGAGCATATTAAGTGATAATTGTAAATTAAAAATATTGACTTGTTATTTTAAGATAATTTTAATTAAACTAAACAATTTAAATAATAGATAAATAAAGTTATCAAATAAGTTTAAAATAAAATAAATGCTTAAAATTTTAATTTTAAGTGCTAAATTGAGTTATCGAATAATTCTTAAATCTTGTTTAGTTAATGAGTAAAATGAAATGATTAAATGACATATTAGAAAAAAATAAAAAAATATTTTAATATAATATTTTAAGAATAAAGGAAGAGTCAATTAATTAATCAAAATAGCAGATTAATTAAACCCAAAAAGAATGCAAAATAAATGAGGAATCCAAGTAATTTAGCAAACCCAATGGTACGGGTACTTGCTTTTTGTTAGAGGGTTTGGTCCATTCAATAGAAACTTTTGGTACATAATCATGTGATAAAAAGTGATACTTAAAATTTTAAATTATAATTAGGGGAAAGAATGTTAATGTCTAAAATAACATCACCTACCTTTTTTAGCAATGCCTTTCATCTCAACAATGGAGTTCATGGCCTCTAATGTGAATCCTACTCGATCACTTTTGTCTGTTTGTTTCTATTTAAGCAAAATCAACTAAGAACGGCTGTAAGTAAATGGCATTGGCATCACAAATTTAATTAGTCTTAGTTTTTGTTGATTAAGTCATAAACCACTTTTCATCAATTAATTATTCATTTGTGCGGCAAATGAAATATTAGTACAATCATTGCTTACTCTATCCTAATCTCAATATTGTATATGATTTAAATTTAAAGCTCTTCAAATGTTATATTTTTCATTTTTCATTCTCACAAAAAAAAAAAAAAAGATTTTTATTGCTATGGTGTTAAGTGTAATATACTATAACTAATAGTGTTTTCCGTTTTCTTAATTTATTTTCATATATAAAATAATACTATCAGGAAGAATTGATAAGAAGTGCAAAGGTAAGCCTTAAACATCTTAATCAAAAGCTCCAATTTTGTTGTATTTCTTCTGCATTTCTTAGAAATAATGAGAAGGAAGTAAAAAAATTATAAATAAAAAGTGAATAGGATGAGCCATTGGATACAAAGAAATTGGCGCCAACAAACAATCAAAAGATTACCAATTACCTGAGCAAGAGCAAGGGCAATCCAACTGAATTAATTAAAATTTTGATGGGATTATGTAGTTTACATTTATT
Source organism: Omphalea diandra (assembly GCA_949677035.1). NCBI lineage: Eukaryota > Viridiplantae > Streptophyta > Magnoliopsida > Malpighiales > Euphorbiaceae > Omphalea > Omphalea diandra. The sequence goes on from CATIWR010282522.1 coordinate 20,347, forward strand.
TTATATTCCAAATATCTGATTTGATTTGATGAATTAAAAAAAAAAAGTCGCTATTTATTAAAAGGGCCTTAATTATTCTGCACTTAATAGTAGCTGAACTTGCTTGCTGTAAACTATGAGAAGAAATGGGATATATATATATATATATATATATATATTATAGTAGTATAATTAATATTAATATTATATAGAATATAATTATATAATTGATAGTACATAAGTTACATATCATTTAAATAAATAGAGTATTCATAAAATATTTAATGTTTATATCTTAATTTGTTTGCAATATATTTATATGTATTAAGATTTTATATGCATATATAAATATATATATTCAATTTGATTTCAATTAAAGTTAATTGATGTTAGTTTGGATTTGATTTTTAGTCTAATAATTAATAAAAGACTGATTTTATATTTATAAAATTTTTTCAATTCAATTTCGATCAAATCTTCAAATAAAGTTTCGATTATTTTTTTATTCAATATCAATGCCAATTTAATTCTTTGATTTATTTAGTTACTTCAGGAATCATGTTTAGCTCTAGTTAACACACCTTTATAGAATTGCTGTAATTTTTACAAAAAAAAAAAATGTAATGTCTCTAATACATTTATATATATTAGTAAAAAAATTCAGTGTTTTAATTTAAAACTATCAAAAAAGTTTAGTGTTTTAATTTAAAACTATCATTCAATGTCTAGAAAATATAATTGAGTCCTAAAAATTAATTTTTCTAATATTTAAAATATACAAGTTAGTGTTTTTTTTTGTTGTCATTAACTTTATAGTTATCATTCTATCAAAATCTATATGTTACATAAAATATTTCAAATATAAAATAATTATTTTTATGGTCAGTTTATATTTTACTTGTTGTTTTCTTAAATATTTTATATTAATTAATTGTTCACAGTTAACTAGTGAATTATTAACTATCATTGTTGATCATTAATCACTCGTTGTTAGTTGTAACTATTAAACTAAACAGAAATTAAGTTATTTTCAGAAAGATGTTATTGAGATTTTTAAACTTTATTAAAAAAATTTTAAATATTCAATGTGAAGTTATAAACTTTTTTTTAAAAAAAAGAATACTAAAAGAAATGTATCAAGTTATTGCTCATAAAATAATTATAAAATCCAATAATATTAAGATTATCTTTAAAATTGAACATGTTTTAATTGAATTCTTGATATTGCTAAATTAATGAAAAATAAAATATCTTAAAATTACATATTTGAACTAAAATAAAAGAGAAATTTTGAATATGTATTGTTTGTGATAAGTGACAAATTTTATTAGCCATAAAAATTGCAATGAGAAAGTGAAAGGAAAATATATCAAACATTCATCTCAATTCAACAAATTTTTTTATTAAAAAAATCCAAAACCAGAATGATGTGGAAATGATAAAAATACAAAGCAAAGTCATAATCATGCAATATATTAATAAAATTTATCTCAAGAAAGAAAAAGAAAAAGAAAAGAAAGCATATTTATTTTGGTTGATGATGATATACGCTATACGGTGGTTGGAAGCAAGCAATAAGAGTTTCGGCGGCTGGGTGACGGAGCGGTGATTGTGGGTTTTTCGTCCGCAAAGAGACCATAAATAAGTAGTGAGGTCAGCATCAGGGAGAGCCGTCGATCTTTGACTCACACGCGTACTAAAATCTAACGGTGAAAGTTTATTTGGTGTTGGGACGGCACTACACTTAATAATAATGTTGTGAGTTCTGTTTGGATTACAATACTAAAAACACCTCTTTCTTCTTCTTCGTTTTCCTTCTGATGTGACAAAAACACGTTTTTCCTTTTCTCTCTCTCGCCGGACAGCTCGCCTTTCTATTCCTTCCTCACCCTTCGTAAAATACAACAACGACTAAAGGTTGATTATTATAAAAGAGAAAATTCAAAATTTTATGGTTTCCCGGGGGCCGAATTTTTTTTTGGTTCTGATCGGTGAGCTTTCGTTATTATGATATTTTGAACTTTTTTGTGTTTGGTTCATCTGAAAATTAATAGGAGAGCTTATGATTTTGTTGGTGTTCTGTTTGGTTAAGGTGTCTGGTTATCATCATATGACATGTAGGATGTTGCTTTTTTTTTTTTTTGTTTTTTTAAAGAAATAGTAAAATTGTGATAAGAGGAGAGTGCAGATTTTTTAGGAATTTCAGCTTGTAGAGAACCTCTAAAATTGCGGAGAAAGAGTCTGTTTTATTTTTAGAAAGGAAGAGGAAATTTTGTTTGTGCGGAGAATAATTCTAGGCATAACTTTTGGTTCCTTAAAAAACGATGAGACCCACTTTGGTTGGCCCTTTCCTTTCTTATCATCAATCAAAACTCATAGGTTTTGCACTTCTTATTTTTGGTTTAGGAAGAGGGTTTCCTCTGTTACCTCACTTTTCTTTTCCTTTCTTTGCTTACTGAGCTATTTTGGGCGCTTTTAATATTTTTCGTCTTTGCTATTTCTGTGCTTATTATGTTTAGCTGGATACTACCAACTTATCGATTCTTCAAGTCTATCAATGAACCAAAACAATCATATTATTTTGAATTTGAGGTAAGAATAACAAAGATTACGCCCTTCAATTTTAATTTTTGTTACTTACTGCTTGATCATACATTTTATGGTATTGAGCCACATTGATGTTTTGGATCTGAATTTCTTTTAATTAGTAATCATGCTTCTGTTATTGCTGAAACATTTCTTGGGGCCTCTCTGTGGTGTGTAGAATATTTGTATTTATTGCCCATATGCTTATGCTTCATACAAACAATGGTAGGAGAAGCTCAACAATATAAAATGAATTTAAGGAAAATGATCATGGAACCTGCAGAAAAAGCTCCTACTCCTATTATGAAGGAGTTATGGTATGAAACTATATTGGAGGTATTAATATTCTCCATGTAATAGAACTATAATTATATGCCATTATGCCTTGGTGAATTGCAAGAAAACAATTTGATCCGAGGTTGTTCTTCTATGTTTTCCTGATGATTGGATGAATTAGGTGATTTTTCGGTATGTTCAATATTTATAGTTTGGTTTACTAATATGTGGACGTTTGTTATGCAAGCAACAATACTTTATGTTTGGCCTTTCCTTGTATGTTGGTTTGTGTATGTTGAATTATTCAAGTGCTAGGATGATTGGCTTGCTTCCTTTTGTTAGTTACGCCACCTCTTGCACACTACAAGAGAATTTATTATTCTAAACAATAATATGTTTATTGTCGCAGATTTAAACATCACTGATCATGGATAACTATTCTGGTAAGAAAACTGGTAGTAGGCTGGTTGTATCTAGAAAGGGATCCACCCTTGTTTTGAGAGATACTGTTAATAACAGAGATCAAAATGCTCAATTTTGCAACCGAATCGGGTGTAGTGGGAGACTAAACTCTGCAAAGGGTACACAAATGAGCTGTTCAGAAAAAGCCAAATGTTCAAGGCCGCCATTCCGGTCTTACTCAAATGGGAAGGAAATAATTGGAAGTTCCTCTAAGACCTGCTTTGCTTCCACCAATCCTAGGAAATCCTTGCCAGGACCTCGAAAGAAGCTGTCTTCTCAGCCAGAAATAGATACATTGGAAACTGTTAATTTCCTGGATGATCCTGATGTCCCAGAACATGTAAGTCCTGGAAAGGTCCAGAAAGGTCTTTGCCCTAAAGCTGATGATGCTGAGTCTAGTGAGAATACCTCAATGGAAGTTGGAAGCTCTAGTATAACAAGTACAAGCTCTCGTAGGAGTTTTCACCCAAAATCAGGCATATGCAAACCAGATACCCCAACAGGCTCCCCTGTTTCATTGGCATCTAAAAGCGCAAGCCAAGGGACGAGGGCTAGTACAGGTAGGTATGGTCTAAGAAACCTTAGATGCAATTCAATATCAGATGTTGCTGCTACAGGATCTTCAACTTCAGAGTCTAATCTTACTAGACGAAAGGACATTATTAGGAGGATAAGTTGTGATGAAGAAAGTGGTTCCTCTGCCAGAGGGAAGAAAACAAGTGGGCCATTGTTGGAAGGTAGGAATTCTAGTTCTAGCTGTGGCATCTCAACATCTGAGTCAAGGAGAACTAGAAATGGGCCTCCCAATGTGGATAATGGACCTGCATCAGTTAGGACTCGAAGATCACTTAGTTACACTGGAGAAAGGCTGGGTAATCAAGAGTGCAGGATCAATTTATCACCAAATGAGCCCCATCTTGTAACCCGACAAATGTCTCGGCCTATCATGCCAATTGATTCGAATTCTCCTAGCTTATCACATCAATTCCCTGCGGAATCCTTCTTAAGTCGCTCCAGGCCTTATGGTCTACCTGGCAATGGCAGTGAGAGTTTTCAAGGCATTAGGCCATCCAGTCCTGCAGAAGCTGGATATATTCAATCTTCATTCAATCAAGAGAGCTTCCAGCGCTACAATATGGATGGAATTGCTGAGGTATTTAGTCTATGTGGTACTGCACCATTTTTTACTGCAATGTATCTTGAATCAAGTTTCCTTTTGAAGCTTAAAGAATTTTGTGCTAGTATTAATGCTTTATGATGTACATTGGTGTTAAAAATATTGGGCAGGTGTTACTGGCACTCGAGAGGATTGAACAAGATGAAGAGCTATCATATGAGGTAGGTAATTTTTTGGGGTTTGGGATTCTACCAGATTGTACATCACTGTCTGACTATTTTTGCTTATCTGGCAGCAATTTCTTGTTCTGGAGACGAGTTTGTTCCTTAATGGTTTGAATTTCTATGACCAGCACAGAGACATGAGATTGGATATTGATAATATGTCATACGAGGTCTGTTGGTTGCATTCTGATTGTGCTACTATATTTAGAATGTCTTTTCTGTTCTGTGTTCTCAGAACTTTAAGTTTCTTACCTTCTGTTTGGTTGTGCTTTCTTGTGAATTGCATTTGCATACTCTTAAGAATAAAATTCTAGTGATGAAGTGAACTTAGTTCTCTTTGGTGTTTTAATGTGGTTTTAACAGGAATTACTGGCTCTAGAAGAAAGGATGGGTACTGTGAGCACTGCTTTAACAGAGGAAGTGTTGTCAGAATGCCTTAAGACTAGCATCTATCAGTCAGCATCTTTGGAGAATGCAACTTCAGATTATTGTGGACAAATGGATGATGTCAAATGCAGTATCTGCCAGGTACTTCCTTCGTTTCCCCATTTGATTTGCTTTTCTACTATGTTCTTCTTGTTTTACTTTGGTCTTCAAATTAATCTCATTTGATTTAAGTTTTGTTGAAATTCATTTCTGCTGTTGACAGGTAAAAGAATTGAAGTGGTAGCTTTATCTATATGTTAAAGCAATCCATCTTAACCCAAACCAACTTGATTTCAACATTCTAACCAAAATGGGCTTTAAATTAACAGAAACTAATTAACATCTATGCAACTATGGGTTCAACAGACTCGGACATTTTCTAAATGGATTTTGTGAAAGCTAAGGGCAAGAGTTAATTTTATTAGTTAGTTCAAGTTTGCAATGAACCCAACTTGCAATTGAGGAAAAAAAAAAAAAAGTAATTTAGCTGCTACAGTGAACACGCTCGTCTTATTAATCTTTTTTTTTGTCACTGCCTTGTGTTTTTCTTATTGCAGGAAGAGTATGCTGTTGGAGATGAAATGGGGAGGTTGCAATGCGAGCATAAATATCATGTGGCCTGCATACATCAGTGGTTGAGACTGAAGAACTGGTGCCCCATTTGCAAGGCATCTGCGGCACCCTCATCACCACCATCACCACCTTCCTTCCTTGATGAATAGATTGGTCGTTTGGAACTTGCTTTTCATTTTGTACAAATTAAGTCTATCTCCTTAATCCATATATTTTTTTTCTCAATTTTTGAATGAAAAGTGGAAATTACTTTCTTTTTTGTACATACCAATTCGCTTTCATGTCAATAGACCAATTGCCTTTACAGCAAAGCCTTATTTTTATCTATAAAACAGCAACTGTGAATAAAATTACTTAACAGTTGCTATCTTTTGTTATATATCCTTGCCTTATTCATTGCTGGAATCTTTTTGGCTGAGACGTGGTTTCCTTGTTGCCTGCTATTTTGGAATATGGTAAACCGAGGCGCAACTCATGTAGCGCATGAAAGCAAGGGCAAGTATTCTCTACAATTTTAGAAAAGAAGTATGATGCCATGTTCCACGATAAGGCTGTTGTAGATCCACAGGAACAAATGGGTTTCCGACGAAAAAGCCATCTTTAAAAGGCCAACGATACACGAGGAGAAAAGCAAAGGAAGGTAAACTCGCTGAATCTATAGGTTAAGCATTCTTTGGTTAGACAACAAGAATCTTAGTCTCCTAAAAAATATATTTTAGCTTCCATTTAATATTAGTACGCAAGAGTGCCCCGCTGGTCTAATAAACCAACAATTCTGCTTTGGCACATCCCTAAACCCCCCCCTGCAAAAGCAAGTTTAGGAAACGGAGACGTTGGAGCCCCCATTTTCTCATAAGGTTGCAAAAGGCACTGTCGTGTTCTTCTCAATTTTATCTGAAATTAGGAGGATGGGCAAGCTTCTTTCGGCTTCCAAGTCAACTTCACCATCAGTTGTTTGAGTACAGTTAGGCAGAGGACAGCAAACACCACTGGCCAGATAAAGATGCTTGGCAAGATGATCCAAATAGACAAAAGCTAAATGCTACACCCACTGTTTTTCCTGTGTGCTGTAAAAATCAAATCGGGCATTAGAAATCATCTGTGCAGCAAAATGCTGCCAACCAATTGCTATTTGAACCGCCTCATTCCTAGAAGTTTATTTCCTGAACAGAGTAAGATACAAGATGGTGCAACTTCAAACTCGTGCATTCAAAATAGGTGGCTTCTAGATTGATAGACAGCGTGCATGACAGGAAGATAACAGAGAACAAAAATTACCATCAAAGACATTCAACTTGCCATTGATTGTTTCCATATTGAAAATAAACGAAGCAAGAAATGTTAACACTCTTAAATGACCAGTGAAAAGTTGAAGCACCAAGTTAAATCTTGTATTGCCATATGTACAGAGAAGAAAGAATATTTCTTCCATTCCTTGGATGATGGACAGCAGAAATCTCGCACTAAAGCAAACAGAGATGATCGAGATGACTTGCTATTATATGAAGGCCACGATAGTCCTTCACGCTCAGACGTCAATTTAATCTTTAAAGATGGTTACCTGGAGTTATTTGGTCTGTCATTTTATTATTGCCACAAAAATGGCTGCACCAACAGCATCAGTACTGTTGGCCAAAGAAAAAAAAGGATCAGACATGTATGTAGAGTAAGAGACTTTTCCCCATCGCTGAAGCGTAAGTAGAGTAGGAGATTACACTGTGTCTGTTGCAGGGTGCTTATCTAGTGCACATCAACTGTTGGCGTTCTTCTACCAATAGAAATCAACTGCTTCAGATACAAATTAAGCCATAATAGCTTCCACATACTGGAGAACTCCAGTGAGAACACTTAAAGATTTTGCGTCACTTGGATATCCTCTTATATTTCTCATAATGCCTAACAAAAAGGTCACCGTGATCCACCGACATGATACGCGACTGAGAGAAGCGTAATACTGGGAGTGTCTCCTGAGAATCATTTGTTTGCCCGCATATCCTTTTCCTTTCCTTCAATATGAATTACTTCAATACATCTTTTCCAGTTAGGCATTGGACCATCAAGCAGGTCAAAGATATAACAATCTGCCTCTCCACTTTCTGCAAAAGAGAAAGCAAAACCATAGATTTCTGTTTATAGATCCAAACCTGCCTCTTTGTGTATCCAACAGCCAAAGGAACTTATTTAGTACATGAATTTCCTGCTATTTACAGAGGGAATATCCAAGAAGCTTGAGAAACAACTCACTTTATGTGATGCAGAGGAGCTTATGTTTCTGATCAAGGAAAATAGTAAACAATTACAACTGCAAAGAAAAGTTCATATTCATAACCTTCAGCTATCAATCTTGCTGACCTGCTGCTGCTTTCTCCAAGTAAAACTATCACATGATGACATAAAAAAAATTTAGAAAGATAAAGTATCACTGAGGGTGAGAACATGATAAACAGTTATCATCACTGATCCTAAAGGGATATTGAAGCAACAAAGGTGTCTTCGCGGTTTCCATACAATAATCCATATAGCAAGAATTTAATTGATATCTCTGCTGCAAACAAGCGATTCTTAAGTTTATATAGAATTTGGAAAGTGTGAACGTTTCCTTAAATAGAATTTGCATAGTATATGAATGAACAGTTGAAAAAGGAATTTACAACCGAACAATAAAGAAATGACGTCTAAAACAAGTCTTCTGATTACATATTAATTTATTGGCTCCATTCAGGATCAGCAAGAGCACAAATAGATTGCAACTGTTTAACAATTGTTTATGCTTTATCATATTTAAAACCACTGAAACTCTCAAATTCACATTCAAAATGTCTCTGGATTCAAATTATTGAAGATGTGTGGGAGCTGGATGTTCTGGGTTTAAATTGTTGAAGATGTGGGAGCTGGATGTTTTCATTTATTGTCCAAAATTATTAGCTGCGGAACAATGCTTTTAATCACCTTTCAGAGGTTTAAAGAGAATTCAACAACACTGCAATAGCATTGAAATAACACAGAACAATAGCTTGTGATACAACAAAATCAATCCAACTAGTAAGCCAGTTTTTTGGCATGAAGCATAGTTAAAAGACATGGGACATGGTATAAAAACCATTTAATAGGAACTTCTGATGTAGTTAGTTAACCATAAACTGCAATACAACAAAGTGAATGCCTAAATGCACAAGAGTAATGATATGGATCTTCAGGAGTCTTCTGATTATGGAAAAGGCAGTTTGTGTAGGTGCTAACAAAGAATTACTTCACCGGTGACAAACTACAACAGGCATTCCAGCAAACATTTCATCATCAGTGAAATTGCCTACAGAAAAAGATAGATTCAGTATTGAATGTAACAGGATATATGGATTGAACGAAATATGTTGCCAAGAGCAATGAAGCTCAATTAATTGGAATGGTTTGCTTCTCCTATTTATGCCCTTAATTGCCACGTTGCAAATATGCCTCATAATCAATAATAACTAACTAAAGTTTAGCACTTCAGGAGTATCAAGGAATTTTCTCTTTCAATGGTTTCAGGAGGTGACAGACAACAACACAGGTAAACAGAATCCACAAAGCAAAGAACAGTTCCAGAAACATATGGCTAATGATGACACAATACAAATATCAAAAATGAGAAAATATATCTAGTAATCTTTCATATCGAGTGTTGGAAACATTGCCAAATTACTTTCCAAATGCCTAATATTTGGTGCAGATGCAGAGCATGGGAGAGAAAAAAAAAAAAATTGATTTTACATTTGACCAAGCTACTAAAGAGTTTATCTGCCAAGCTTTCTACAGTTTCTTCATCAATCCCTCTGATTTAAGGTGACATCTTCAAGATCTGTGAAAAATAGAAGACAGCGAGCAATCATTTTGTATGAAAAATATAATCGGTTTAAGCAAAACAAATATGGTTTTTATATGTTTCATTTTGTCAAAATAAGTACAACAGTTTCTTAACAGCACCACCAATCTGCTCCAACTAGACATTCAATCCATGGTAACCATTAAGTCGTGTACAAGGCAACAGGATTCCAACTACAAGAAGCATATGAATTGACTAGTTTTCTAGAGTTGAGACGCATTCATGTCTGCAATGCTTGCATTTCGTGCTCGCAAGCAAAATTTGTTCCAAAGGTTTAAAAGAAAATATTCCAGATAGGTATAACAGCCAGAGTCATTATATATTCTCTCAACCATTCTGGTTAATCCACCGCATAAACCATTCTGGTCATTATATATTCTCTCAACACATCATAAAAATGACAGGCTCCACCCATATATGGCAATTCTGGAGATCTGTCCCAGAACTCAATTGGCAGGTGTGCATCACCACTTCCTGGTCTTCAGCAAAGCTACTTTATTGGCAGGTATGCATCACCACTTCCTGGTCTTCGGCAAAGCTACTTTAATTTACTCTTAACTGTGCGAGAGAAAATTTGTTGAATTCTTAACGAGCTGACTACACCTGGTGCTTTCTTCATGCACCTCCCTCTCCATTTGTGACAAATAAGAAAGCTCACCTGCTGTTCCATGCTTCACTGCGAAACAATTTCAATAACATGATAATTTCTGTCTAACTAAGAAGCAAGCTTTGAATTGCTAATTTCTGTCACTACCAACAAATTCGCTCTGAAGGTTAGTAAATAGAGAAACTGAATATAGTCCCTGTCAAGAATCAGCTGAATAGATCTCTCACTAAAGAGGACAGGTAGAGAGTAAGAAATGTCCTTACAAATTCAAATGCTTGCAACTCAAGCAGTCTGAACAAATTGTCAGCCACCATGGTGCAGGTGGATGGATTGAACAGTAGCCAAATACTGTCACACAAGAATATTAGAATATCTTCCATAAATATTCTATGTTGCAGCCTGATTCTATCATGTGCATTTTCATTTATGTATATTCAAGCATGTCTCATAATAAATCAGGTTGCAGAAGATTCCAATAAATAGGAAAAAATTCAGTACCAAGGAATTTAGCATTCTCAAAACTTTAATTTGTGTTCCCATTTAAAATTCTTAACAGAATAGTTACCATCCCTAAAAGATTTTCTCATCAATATTTATTTCAAGTTTCCCGTACGCTATAGCACTGATATGTTAAGTTGTACCAACAGTGTTTTGCCATATTTCACAAGTCCAACACATCTATACTTGACTTATTCTACGCATGGTGAAAAATCGAGATCTCCTTTTAGTTAAGTTACAGAGTTTAAATTAAACAGATTTACTGCATCCAATATAAGAAAATGTAGAAACCATAATTTTTTAATAATAATTAGGAGCTAAAAGCCAGACTCCTTGAAAGCACAACAGTAACCAGGAATACCTCAGGTATCTATTTAGAAGTCATTAGTTGCAATTTCAAACTCAAAAGCATAAGGACATGTCAGTGGATATCAATTAGTTGCCATTTCAAATTCAAAAGCGTAAAGGACATGTCAGTAGATATCAATGTGTTATTATTATTGGAATTCCAATCAATTCTCAGATTCAAAAATACATAAAGAGCAAGACTGCAGCTCTTACACCAGTGATGTTACCTTTTCCCAAGCTACATAAGAGTATCCCTGCAAAACTGTCTTAGACTTCCTCTTAGTTGGCTGTACATTGTACAGATGAACTTCAGATCTGTAGCGCCAACACTGATGCTTATTGTACAACAGAGCAACCAATCATGGGCATTCTATTTAAAAGCTTCCCTTGCTTGGCTGCTGTTAAATAATTTCCTGATTCATACAGGGTCTGAAGGAGGAAAAACAGACATTTCAATGCTCAAACCCACATTTCTTCTTGCAAGGGCCAAGCTTCATCTGAAGAGGAGCCACCTGGTTTGCCATGGCAATCAGAAGAGGACTGGATCGTCAACACTTCTAGCAACAGTTATGAGGTCTGTGAACCAGGACAGCCATGCCCAATTACAGCTTTTACACAACAAATCTTCATGGGAATGCTTCAATCCTCGAATGCATGCATACAGATTTTCTCCAGCAGCAATGGCCAATCTTCACCAAGCTGCTGTGGATTTAGCTCCATGGCCACTTTGAAATCAAGCAAAGATATCGAACAACGTGATCTCTGTTCATGTGTAACTTCCACTGGTCCAATATTACTCTGCACATGTAAGTGATTACTTGGCCACATACCATTCAGAACCTTACCTTGAACCTGCTGCTTATGGATGAGGTGCTTTCTTGGATCATGTGGAGATCTTGCCCCCACCAACTCAATGCAAGACCTGATCAACCTCTTCAAGTACACATCTAACATATTATTCAGTGTATTTGAACATTCTAGCGAAACCCCTGCAATGTCCTGTGCAGCTGCAATCTGCTCCATGCGTTTCCTTAGCATCTCCGTATCAGATAATCCATCACTATCATAATTGCTAACATAATCACCACAGCTTGTTGCTGGTGTAGCTTTGCGTGCCCCACCCACACTGGCTGAATACAATGGAATTCCAAGAGGTGCAAGTAGTGGATTTCTTGAGAAATTCAAGTGGTTTGCTTGCTCCGCCTCATCCCCATCTTCCACAAAGGCCGTCTGATCTTTGCTATGTGCTGTTGGTTTTTCAGAGGGCTGCTGAATCCATCCTTCCCTATCATTCTCAGGTTGCTCAGCAACTGCTTGAAGATGCTGCACTGGTCTCTGATAATCGCATGGAGGCAACTCTCCATTATCCATAATAACTTTATTGACACTATCTTCTGCACCAGTTGATAGATGAGAGACACATTCAACTTTCCCTGTCGGCCCAAGTGGGCTAGGTCTATCTCTGGCCTTACGATCACGGGTCCCTGACCTAATCTTCCGTGGGGACATTGGCAAAACTCCATTAGACCAAATGGGTACATTCTGACTGTGATTTGGAAGGGATCCACTCTGTTCATGCCCATCTTCTCCAGCAGAACTTTTTGCTATTTGTGTTGCAGATTTTGCAGGACCCACCTCACACATCGGAGGTGGTGGGATCTTGGACTGACATGCATTCTTCAAGATGGAATGAATAAGCTGATTGTGCAGGGGAAGATTCTCCCTTCCAAGTAGGCGAAAACATGACTTATAAAAGTCACTCTTGTTGAGCTTCTGGCTCAAAAACCTATTCAAGTAATAAAAGTACTTCTTGAACCTCTCAACCCCAACCTTCTTCACTATCTGAGATTTCAATTCAACCAAATCAATTCTGGAGCTCTGCTGAGGTTGCATTTCTCAACAAACAGATTCACACTGCATCCAACAGAGCACAACAGGACCCCTAGACCCCTGAGTAACAGGCCAAAACTACTGCTGCTACTATGATAGGCTCGAAAAAAGCACAAATTCACCCACCCCCATATCAATTCCAATTCAAATCAAACTTTGCAGCTCCAATATCTCACAACAAACAGTACGCAGAGAATGGTGAAGCCTCAATTGCCCAAAGCAGAATACAGTTATTTCTGTTTCCAAACGACCCAAAATTCGCCCGCCCGGAAACCATACAATGCAAACTCAAATCTCATGTTTGCTGGAAAAAGCCAAAAACCCTAGAGATCAAACTCAGTCATTAAGCTAGTTCCGAAACCCAGAAATCGCAGCCAAATTGATTTAAAGACATAATAAAATCAAAACCCTAAGTTGGAAATTACCAAACTGCACGAAACGTAAATAGTATATCACTGCACCTATGAAACCCCAAACCCAATCCCAAACTCAACCAGGCTGGTAAAATTTTAATAGAGAATTAAGAAAAGCTCGAAATTTTAAAACATGGAAGTAGAGAGAAAGAGAGATCAGTGGAGAAAGCTGAAAGATTGAGCAAATAAGAACAGAGCAACCAATTGCCACGAGAAATTGGAATTCGAACACGCAATTAAAGAGTTAAAAAAAAAAAAAGAGTATGTAGAGAGTGAGATTTATAAAAGCTCTGACCTTAGCCAACTTCACCAATTGTACAGCAAATCAAAAAAACTCAAACTTGAGGCTTTTGATTCTTCTTCGCGCTTTGTTTTTTTAATATATTTGGGAGTGCATTATTTTCTTGCGTTGCTGCTGATTTGTATCAGAGAGAGAGCTTAGCTTTGTGTAGCTCGATCCCTCGTCTTGTCTCTGCTTATTACTTTTCTTTTTCTTTTTTTTTTCTTTTTTAATTTCTTTTCTCTGTATCTCTCTTCGTTTTCTTTTATTTATTTATTTATCTCCTCTCAGTTCTTTCTCTTTTTTCTTTCTCGGTAGCTCGCCTCTCGCAAGCTCTCTTTTTTTTCTTTTTCTTTTTTTTTTTCCCTATTGCAAACGTGCTTAATTTTTTTTTTTCCCTTTCATTTTTTATTGTAATTCTTTTCTTTGTCTTGCCCTAATTGCCCTATTTATTAAAAAACTCAAATTTTAGTATTTATTTTCCTATATTTCAATTCATGATATAGAGATTAAAAGTGAGCATAAATCATAAATAAATCAAATTAAATTAAAAATTATAGTATCTCTATCCTCATTTATTGACATTCTCACATGAACATATTTATTCTATAAATGACACTTGCACTATTGCATTTGATACACTTGAACATATATGTAATGTTTGTATAGTTACATGACAAATTACTTTATATTGTGTGCATGTTATAGCATAATAAATAATGGTGTTTTAGAGTTTGTTTAAAAGTATAAGGAATATATGAGAATTAAGAGATGAATGAAGGTGATGAATGAGTGAAGAAGAGGGACTAGAAGAGGAATATTGAACTTTCAACCAATGGTAGTTAGACACCATGATTTTGTCCTATTAGAGTAGGTATACAAATTAAATTTTTTATCTTTTAGGATCATATTGGAGAGGCAAAAAGTGAGGGAGTGCAGAAAAGGAAGAGAGCTAAGAAAGGAAGAAAGAAGAAGAAGAAGAAGAAGAAGAAAAGTGAGTTAGCTACGAAGAAACCTTATCTTTTTCCCACATGAAATTCCTCTCTCATGACATGGTAAACATGTATAGTTAGTAAGAATTATGAAGTATTTGAGGTCGAGCTCCTGTATGGAAGTTGAAATTCAAGAGAAATAAGAGTTGATTGTAACGATTTTGTTATTAGAGCAGATTTTTGCGCTCACAATTTCATAACCCTATAAGAGGAATTGAGGAAAATGTAAATAATGAAAATTGTAGTTTTATGGCCCATCTAAATGCATGTAAAATAGTTTTTCTTAATTTGGTGTGTGCGAAGAACAATGACTCTTTCATTAGGGCTGATTCACAACCAACCGAAATCTCTTTAGTGTGACAATTTTCATATATTTTGATGACCTTCTATGTTGATTTAGAAAAAGTACAAAATATGAAATATATAGGTTTGTATCCCCTCTAAATTATTGTAAAACAGTTTTGCTTAATTTACTATGTGGAAAGAGATATTTCTCATTGATTGCTACTGACCCTGAACCCGATGAAATCTCATCAGTTTTTTAATTATATTTTCCAAGAATTTGATAACCATAGATTGAGAATTTGATGATGTGCCAAACTTAAAAATTGTACATTTATCTATGATCTACATACCTATAAAATATTTTTACCAAATTTATTATGATTAATGAGATATTACCTATTCATCATGACTAATTGTCAATATGTTTAAAACTGGCTCACCCTGAGATTGATCATTTGTTTTGGTGGCTATATAAACTGAATTAAATAATGAGTAAAATATGAAAAAATTTCCTTTATGTGTTTTGTAACTTTTGGCATATCAGTTTTGCAATTTAATTTGTATGATTTGAGATATACCCAACATTATAAGACTTACTTAAATTGAGATGGCATTGAAATATGGCAAAATTTAAAAATTTACCATATTTTCTATATATCTTATATTGATTTAAAATTTAACGAAAGTGTATCATTATATGTCTAGTTTATTTTAAAAAAAAGAATCAGACCATTCGGATAAGTATAGTAAAAGTTATTACAGTTAGACTGTAGCAAGGTCAGGCTGCCATATAAAAAAAAATATACATAAACACTAGGTCCACTTGCATGAAACATGTCATAGTTGCATACCAAGCATTCATAATCATTTTGACATACTTATAACCATGTATGTATTGAATGTTAGGATCTTAACACTTTGAGGAAACCTAAGAGAGGACCAAACCTTCCATAATGTTTGGTCACATCAAAAGGTGAGTGAAAGTTATAATTGGATTCTAATGTGTATGTGTGATGATTTTATGATATGGTTATGTTCTATTGCATGTATATGTGATTGAGTTGTAACATTTTATATGTGAATACAAGTCAAGTGAGAATTATATACTCTTAACGATTATTTGACATACCATTGTGAATGAACACTTGCATATGGAACTAAAAGGATGTTGTGATCGGTTTGTCTAACACTTGCAAATCACTTGAAAAAGGGACCAATATATCCTATTGGCATATGTTACCGATCAAATGATTCACTTGTTATATGTTGGCTAGCAAAATCAAATGTCACTTAAATCGCATGAATTTTTGGGAGCAGTGTTTGCCTTGCGAGGTCACGACAAAATCAATCTATTTCATTTGCACTTGCATAGTCAATTCTTATACTCGTAATGTATCATGATAATATTTGATTATTGCTTGTGTCATAAGAATCCGATTATTATTTTTATTCATTGAGTCGTGACTCACTAAGTCACAATTATGTTTTTTAGATACTGAAGCATAGGGTTTGGATATTTTGGAGCATAGACTTTTGCATATAGACACATGGAGCACAAGTCATGAACTGAATTCCAACTCTCTCTGTTCTTGTGTCATGTACATATATCTAGATAGAAAATAGTTTATGGTTACTAGTTTTGAACATTAGTTAACATATATGTACATTAAATACATGTTGGATTACATATGTATGATGAATCAACCTTTATGTATATGTATTTTTGGACATGAATGTCATGCTTTTGTAAATGAAAATGGTCATTCCAAAAATATCTAAAAATATATGAATTAAAATTATATGAAACTAAATAAATAATATAGTAAATTTTATTGTAAAAATTTTATTATTTGGCATAAATATTCAAATTGAACCCATATCACTCAATAGATAATCCAAAAATATACCAACATAAAAAGATCATATTTGAATGAATGTTGAATAAGTGATCAATAATTATTAAGAAGGATAAGAGAGATAACACCAACCTATAAGAATTTGAGTATCTCAAAATTCATAAGATTTTAGCAAATGGTATTCTTATATTTGTAACTTTAGTTACTTATAAAAGGCATTTGTAATCTATATATTAAAGAAAGACATATTTATTGGTCTTATATGCAATTCTAGAAAGAGTAAATAAGGTTATGACAAATATTACAGTATTTAAACTTGGATGCTCAATCATACACAAATAAGGAAGAATGAGATAATAAAAATTGAGACAATAATTTATAGAAATTTAAGAATAATCTTTCATACGTTCTCTTTCTAGTACTTCATTAGAGTCTTTCTACTATCTTTTAAACTAAAAGACAACTTATGCTTTTGTGGGTTAAAAATAAACTTTATACTTTTTTTTATCAAGCACAAAAGAGAAAAATATTCAGTACTTTTTAAAGCTCAACACCAACTTAAGCAAAATAGTTTTTGAGGATTACCTTGAGCTTTCTTAACTTGTTCAAGGTAAAAGCTAAACCTTTTAAAGAGAATCACTAAAAATCACTCGCTCCAACTTTTTACAGGTATTAAACCCAATATTTGAAGAAAGAAAGGGATGGAAGACTTGAAGTCTTAAATGCTTGATGAAACTTATTTTTATACTTATAGTATGTTAGACAACTTTCCATAAATCATATTAGATGTCTTATATAGCTCCAAGTCCACTTGAATAGTTGGCAATACCCATAATGTAAACCTAGCGGTTACTAGTTGTTTTTAGGCAAAAATAGTCATTATAGGGTTGAACATGTTGTTTCACTAAGTATTAGTTCATTTCTTAATTCTAGATGATTTTTTTTTTAATTTATGTTGAACAAGCCTGTTTGAGTGGTGTACTTGACGTTCATTTAATGTGAAATATGACAGTATCTTCTACATGAATACTTATTACTCAAATAACTATAACTTTCTCTTAAGAGCTTTGAATTGTGAATCATTTATTTTATTGGAAACTATATTCAAAAAGACTTTCATTCATATATGGTTCACTATCTAAATCTTTACAAATCAATTTGTATAATATTTTGAATTTAGCATAATCTTTCTTTAATCAAATATTTATAACTTTTTGTGTATGTCTTGGAATTGTGCATCATTTAATTATTTAAAAACTAGATGTTTTTAGCTTTCTAACAACATGTTATAGGTCTTTTAAGTTTTTCAGAATTATTCTACACATTAGCTCAAAATGCACTTTGTTGTAAACATAATCAACTTAGTTTCTTCTAAAAGGGGTGTTGTGAATGCTAGGAGGAGACTGTTTGGAGAACATATGACCCCGAGGCATTGGACTCACTCATTTTCTTTGAATGATGTATTTTGAATGATAACAAAACCAAGAGAAGTTCTAATATTTGTATTTTAGTATTTTTTGATAATTTAAACATATTCGATGAATGTTAAAGGGCTTGAACAAGTTCAATAGGCATTGTGCAAGTTCAACAGGTGTTGGATCATTCAACAGGCATTGAAGGATGAACAATGGACGTTCAATAGATGTTGCAAATAGCAAAGTCTTTTGGATCTCGCAACGAGCATTGTACCTTTGGAATAGGCATTGAAGAACTACTCCAAGTTGAATTGTGCTAGACCTTGCCATAAGTGTTGTAGTTTCACAATGAGCGTTGATTTGACTAAGCAACTTGTAACATCCCTATCCACATGCATTGGCATTATCACATGAACATATTCATTGCATAAATGATATGAAATCCCACATGAACATATGTATTGGATAAATGATCATTTAGTCATGCGATTTGTAGAAGCATGACAATGACACTTGCACCGTTATATTTG
>CATIWR010282533.1:0-14182 GCA_949677035.1 Omphalea diandra
TATATATATATATATATATAAGTAAAAGACGAAACTAGAATTTATATGTTGTGATTGGTCCACATGGGACCAATCACACCATAATTTATGGTAGCCAAGGGAAAGATCAGGAAGCAAGCAAAGAAAAAAAAAAGAAAGAAATGAAGCAAAGAAAGAAAGAAAGAAAAGGAGAAAGGAAGAGAGAAAGAAGGAGAGGGAGAGGGAGAGGGAGAGGGAGAGGAGGAGGGAAAGGAAGAGGAGGTTGAGAACCACCACCAACAACCTCCTTCATGGCCGACTACCTGTTTAGCTTGAAGATTACTATAATTGATGACAAACTGTTATAAAATGGTGAGCAGGGGTAGAATTTTCAAAAGGCTATAACTCCTAAACCTTAGCTCGTAATTATATGATTCTAGTTTCTATGGAAAGCTCTTTACAAGCTTCATGGATACCTAATTTGTCTAGAACAAAGGTTGGACAACAACCGATTAAGTTTCGATCAAAGATTGGTTTTTGGATGATTTTGAACAAATGATAGCTCATATGACGACATTGACTCTTAGGAAGACGATCTATGAAATGACTTTGGTCGTTTTCTCAATAATTACTGGTGAAAAACTCTGGTCATCATAGGTGCCGACTTCGACAAAGGCTCTGATCAAGTCTAGGGGGCGAATTGAGACATAATGTGCTCCTCTTCATCTTGATCATGTTGGTGCAATTTCTACGAATTATAAATGTTATGATGAGATTTTGTGAACTTCTATCTATTTTTGATAATGCGATTTAGGTCCAAAATTATGAAATAAATGTTTATTATATATTTGATGACATGAAAATGGACTAAATAGATATATGATAATGTTAATTAATTGGTGGACAAAAGAATTGAGGTCTAATAGTGATTTTGATTAAATTATGAGAATTAAGGAAGTTTATTATAATTATAGAAATTAATTGAAATTAGTATAATTATTAAGGATTATAGAACTATTAAGGTATTTTTTATGGAATAATTATGAGGTAGCTAAGTTAGTTTGAGATTTAAATATGATTTGAGAAAATTTATTGAATTGGAGGATTTAATTAGATTTAAAGAGATTAATAATAATTGATGATGATTATGGATGTTGTTTAAGGATATTGTGGTTAAAATAGAATTTTAGAATTTAGTGATGAATATTAGAAATTAGTTGAGATTAAATGAAATTATTAGACTTGATTATAAATGTTAGATGAATTAATGAAAGTAAGTTTATTTAATAAAATTCATGCGAGTTAACATTGAAAATTTAAGATTTGTTTGGGAATTATGCATAAGAAAATGGAATAAAGATTTTAAATATTTATTTTGAATTTGATGAAATTATGGACAATTGAAGTGAAAAATATATTGATTGATTGGAGGCCCTGGATGCACAATGTGTATTGTGATTTTTCATAGGAATTATGCTTGTTTTACAAGAAGAATAGTTCAATTTACAGAGGAAGTTCTGTTGAATTTCAGTAGAATTAAGTAACCTATGTAGATGGAAAAAATAAATAGAATTATTAGAAATGTAATTAGAATTAGATAAGAATTATAAGGAGGTAAATGAAAGTGAAATAGAATTATTAGAAATGTAATTAGAATTAGATAAGAATTATAAGGAGGTAAATGAAAGTGATTATATATATATATATATATATAGGGCGAATAGTTAAAATAGCTGTTGGAATCATAATGAGCAATCAAAGTGAAAGGTAGTCAATTTTAGCCTTGCAATCCATGTGAGTAGATGAACATTTAACAAGATATTTCATTTTAAATTATGATATATATATGTATGCTTTGGATTGATTTTTAATTCAAATATCGATTTTTGAAAATTATTTTATGTCATGATTATTTTGATATTAAAACTCGGTGAGTGAATACATATATTTTGGATAGATTTTAAGTTAAGCAATCATTTTGAGTATCATTTTACAAATGATTATGTTGATACTAAGTTTTAGTGAATTGATATATTTAAAATATTATAGATTTTGAATTTGACTATATCAATGTGAGATTTTAGATTTATGTTCTTTGAGAATAATTCTTTTAATAGAAGATTAGAAATGAAAGTATTTTATATTCAGATTGACATATAGAAGGATATTTTAGATTTATTTAATATAAGTATATTCTATTATAATTTTGAGTTAGAAAGTTATTTTAGAGTTTATTATATGAAAATAATAGTTTGATGCACTCATAATATAAGCATATTAGATCAACACTGTGATAACTGATGAATGACTATTATTGTTTATATCGACAACACGTGATATACATAAAGCCTTTGCGACATATATTAGATGGTTGCTCAGTGGGAGTAGTTCTACATACATATGACTATCTTATATTGATTTTAGGGCTCTAGCGTCGTCACTTCACCCAAGATGTTAGCTTTTTGTCTTTGCTTTGATAAATAAGTTTTATAAATAAATGTTTGTTTTAATTGCTATATGTAATTGTGAGTGTCTTGGATTTCATAGTTTTAACCTTGAACGAGTGGAATCTTGCATGCGACCCCTACCTTTTATCAATCATTGGGGGATCCAGAGGACAAGGGGTCATACATTTTTAATCACCCCTAGTTATAGCAAGAGATTTTGATCAACGGGGGATCCTTAAGGCCTCACATATGATAGAAGCCCCTTTTCCAAAATAGTGGTCAATGAGGGACCAAGACGAGATAATACAATAGTACCATCCCTTGGTGAAATATGAAGTCATCACCTTACTTTGGTCGGGATAAGAATTTGGGCAAGGACAAATTCTGAGCCTACCTAAGTCATTTATAGGGATCTAGTCTTTGGACAATCAATTGTTCATTTTTATACTTTGCCTTTATTAATCAATTTCACATTATCTACCTAGGCACATCCATCTAAGCAAGCCACCAACCATAACAATAAAGTATGCAATGCATGAATGATATGCAAGATGTAAGAAAGTAATAAATAATACATACAAGGCGAGGATAGAGCAATACATTCAAATGGTGGGATAATCATGCAATGAACTTAAATAATCAAAAGCATGCATTAATTAGATTTCTTAACTTGCAAAAATGATTCTATAAAACATAAGGCAAATGGGAAGAAAATAGCCCCTAAATGTAATCAAAATGATAAGAACTAAAAGGGAGGCAAATAAAGTCTATAGTAACCATCTTACCAAATCTCCCAAAGTCAAGGTATTCTAACACACATTTTATGTCCATGATAACACAGTCAATCATCACAAATTGGAGTATAATAGAATATAACATGATCAAAATGCATGAATTATAAAAATGCTTGAAACCTTAAACATGAGATGCAAAGCACTATGGAGGACATCACATTGCCTAAAGTAATAATCGCCACAAAAAGAGAGATCTTAGGGTTGATGAATCCTCCCTCTTGTTACTCATAAAGAGCTTATGCATCTAGGAGCATTACTAACTGGAGAAGGTTAGAATGCAAATCAAAAAAAGAAAAAAAGGAATAAGATATTATTCATATGTTTCCAACACAAGCGACACTACAAAAAGAAAGACTCCCAAAATCCTATGAGTGGTTAACCCCTCACTTGGTCACTGCTAAAAGAGATCCAAACGAAAATAAAAACCATCATTGAGCCCACATTAGAGAGCATGAACATTAAGATAGAAAGAACTATGAAAACCATTGCAAAACCTATCAAAACTCCATTTTAAAGTGAATAGAGGTCCTTAGCTATCTGGCCTTACCTTATTCTACCACTGGAGAGATAAAGAAACATAAAAGAAAACCTTAGATAATAGAAATCTATATGAAAAGAAAAAAGGTTGCATAAGACTATGCCTAGGAAACTAGGGTTGTACACTCCATTATTAGGTTTGGGCTATATAACCTATACAAAGGTTATACAACCCTCAAATCCTAGGTTTTTGAAAACAAAAAAAGAAAGAAAAAGGGGATGAAAAAAAAGAGAAAATAGGGGGAGGGGGGGGGGGGGTTCTTTGATGCCTTTGTATGTTTTTATGCCCTCACAAACTCACAAGGTGTTCAATATCCTCCAAAAATGCTTAGGGAATACATAAAAATGAAGAGTAAAGACCTAGTTCTACCTTAGAATGAGTTAAGCTAAAGTAGGGTTTAGGTTTTATGTGTTTGAGGAGTAATTCTAGCAAAGTAACCTTAGGGTTTCCAAGCCTCCCCTCCCTTTTGCTAATAGAAGGTATTTGTAGAAGGAGAAAGGTGTACCAGAGCCATAAGTTGTTTTGGTTATACCATGTTCGTATCTAATCACAGAATAAGAGAGCATTATACTGGAATTAAGGTTTGCATGTGAGCTGTATAGCCAAGAATAGGTTGTACATCCCTCTGTTAGGGTTGTACAACCTTAGGGTTAAAAAGGTAACCTATTCTAGAAGTTTTTCTAGACTAGGAAGGCTACATAGCCTTGCATTAAGGGTTGTACATGCCTATTTAATAGGTTGTATAGCCTACCAAACCTAGCTAGCAACCCTAGACTTGGCTTGGGTTTGGTCTTTGGTATTAGGCTTGGGCTTGATATTTGGACTTCCTATGGCTTTCTAAGTTCGTTTATCCTTTACACTGTGTGATTCCCTTTGCATTTTAGGGATTTGGTTCAGTGATTTTCAACATTAGGCTTCATCCTAAGACCTAAAATCTAGTTCTAATAGTTTAGCACCGACTTTGTGTAGCTTAAAAAACATCATTTGAGAAATGATTGTTGGACAACACATTACAAAACATTAGTTATAAACTTGAACACTAAATAAAGGATACGAATAATACAATTTCCTTAGTAGCTCCTCGAGCAAGTCTTAAGGCTCTAAGCAGCCCTCTAGTAAGTACCAAGCTTCCTGGTTGCCCTCTAGCAAGTACCAAGCTTTCTGGTAGCCCTCTAGTAAGTACCAAGCTTAAACATCTTTTAGCAACCCTCAAACAAGTACTAGTGTTTCTTTTTAGCAACCCTTGAGCAAGTACTAAGTTTTTCGGCAACCCTCGAGCAAGTATTAAGGTTAAACATTTTCTTTCAACAGCTTTTGAGCAAGTATTAAGGTTAAACATCTTTTTTCAGTAATCTTTGAGCAAATATTGGCGTTTATTCTTAGTAGTTCTTGAGCAAGTATTAAGCTTCTTAACAGCCCTCTAGTAAGTAACAAAGTTAATTTTTTTTCCAATAACCCTCGAGTAAGGACTAGGGTTTCTTCTTAGCAGCCCTTAAGCAAGTACTAAGCTTCCTAATAACCCTCTAGCAAGTACCAAGGTTAAACATCTTCTTCCAACAGCCTCGAGTCCTTGGGGGTCTCTTTGTCAGGTTAGTACTTCCTACTTTCTCTTCATCTAATTTCTTCCTCTTCATCTAATTTTTTCTTCTTCATCACTCTCATTCATGGCTTAATCATTCTCTTCCTTCACACCTCTTTTGTCTCCTCATTCGAGCTTTCCTCGAGATTAGTAGTGCAAACGACCACAACCTCTTTTGAGACCTCCTCGATAGTAGTAATAACAACTTCCTTAAGAATTCTAGAATTTATCATAAATGTCCCCAATTTGGGGGAGGAACATTATGATAGTTTAGGAAATGCTTCACTTGAATCTTGGGCCTTCTAAAATTCTACAAAATATTCATCTTATTGTTAATGAGATTTAGATTGTCATGTCTAAGTTTATAATAGTCATCAAAGTTGTGACCTGCTCCTTGATGAAAAGAACAATAGGCATTTGTGTCATACCCTCTAGGTAATGGATTAGGAGGTAATCTCGGTGTTCGAGATTTCAACACTCCATTTTTTAGCAACCTCTCAAATGCCTTGGATAGAGGCATCCCTAAATTTATGAACTATTTTAGCATCCTTACTGTGTTGACATCTACTATCTTGTTCCCTTTGGTCTGAGGCTTAGACGAGGCACTTCTTTTTCCCCCTATATTATCTTCTTGACTCAGATTTTAACTCTTTGGTTTGCAAACCTGCTTCTCAAAGGTCCTTAAAGTTCCTAACCAATATTCCTCTAATTCTAGTGTTAATTCTAGGTAGAGCCCCTTTTAGAATCATCCTAACTTACTCTCTCCTCGTAGGCCTTGACCCTTCTAATGACAATTCAAAGAGCTCTAACATAGTGTTTATCGGGACCCTGGATGCCTTCATGACTAACATATAAGAATGGACATAGTTCTTTGCATTTTGGGTTTCTATGAACTTTAGGAGCTCAGGCATGAGAAAATTAGTTAGTTGTCTCTCAAGTTTGTGAGCAAGCAATTCCTCAATGTCTATATCCTTCTAGGGCCATCTTTCTTTCTTACTTTTTATGGGGTTGTTTCAATTCCTTCTGATTCTATCTTTTGGCCTTTCTAAACTAGGAGTGTACCTTCTCCCTTCTTGATTCATTTTCATTTTATTCGGGCTTGGAAAATAATGTAATAATGATAAGGGATCAAAATAAAGTAAACAAGCAATTCATGTCATTTAAACATGATAAAAGGATATGGGAAAGGATATCATGTTTCACATTGCTATTCTTTGGTAGTTTTGTTGAATCATTGGACTTCTACTTGGCAATCTCATTAGTCTTTTTAGCTTCTAGACTTAGTGTGAGCTCCCATTTTTCCCTACTTGATGTTGACATGTCTCCTTAATGAAGTTTTTCTCTTCATCTCTTCTTATTTTAGCTTCCTTTATAATTGAATTTCCTACAGTTATTCCATTGGTAGTTTGGATCTTCATCCTTTTTATGGCCTTTTGCTTTGTCTTACTATCTTTATGGTGCAAGTTTCCATTTTGACCTATTGAGTGCCTAAATTGCCTCTTTTCATATCTTGTTCATGATAGGCTTTATTGATTCCTTTCTAGATTTCACAATTATCCACTTCAAAGTCATGCAACATTTTAGCAATTGTCATCATTGACAATTCTTTTATGGCTCTTGACATTTGACTATTCTAGCCTATAGTTAAAACATTCTCACTTGTCAGCCCCTTTATGTAACAAATATCTCTTATTAGCTGATCACCTTCATCAAGATGTGAATTGACCAATGTTCTTCATCTTTATCAGCTCTGAAGGGACTGCCCAAGCTTGCTTATTGAAGTTCTCACTGGATGATCTTTATCAAAATTGTCCTATCTTTCTTGAGTCTGATTTACCTTCATAATTGATCATATTAAACAAGTTACCAAATTCCATAGTCGGTTGACTTCCCCTTCCTTCTTGGGTGTTTGTAGTTGAGTTAGGAAGTGCATCAGGTTATACTTCAAAGTTCTAAAATATGTACTAGGCTGAGGCCCAAGATCTTTTTATTTGTATGATTCATTATTCTTTTATCTCATTGGCTAGTATGTCCCCTTTAAAAGGCTTTGCATGTGACCTATCTCTCCTCTTGTCTACTTTACCATCTTTTCTTGTCTTTATCTTTGCAATTGTTATAGTCCTCATTTCCTTGCTTTTTCTCTCATAGGGCTTGAACCATTTATCTTTACTTTATTCTTGTCTAGTTTTGTGGCATAAAATCTCGATCACCATTTTTCCTATCTTAGTTTTATTATGTGACAAGCTTGGAAAACAATGCAATAATGGCATAATAGATACAATGGGCAAGAAATAGTAAAAGCCAAACATTAAGGATATTAATAAAGATATAACAATCCATTAAGACTTTGCTAATTCATTTAGCCTTAATGCTCCTTAATTACCCCTAGGAATGTAGAAGTCGTAACAATAATGCCTTTAGTGAATTCCTTATGATCCCCGTAGTTTGATATTTCACACTTTATTTTCTTAAAGGTGGCCTTTTTTTATCCATTTTGTCTACTATCCTTTTTCCATATTTATTCTTATTTACTCCATTTTAAGCCCTAACATATGCATTCTTCTTCTCAGCTTGATTCTTATTCTTAGGAGAAGGAAGGAGCATACACAAAATAAGGCAATGGTATATTGAACTCCCAAGAATGGTGTAGGAGTATATAACAGTTAGATTCATCAATACCTTCTCTATTATTCAGCTCAAGTCTGATGTAGCGACTATAACAATATGTTGGGAGTGGTGGATGGACACTAGTCATGCATTCCATCTTTCTACTAATGAGGTTACCACCAACCTAATAACTCAATATTGTTTTCAATAACCACTAACCTTACTTATTCAAAGGGCGTTGTCCCATTTGACTAACCTTTATACACTCTCATTTTATCCGTCCAAGAAGAAATAGTACATTATTTAGTTGCCCAAGTTCATACTTCCATTAAAGTCTTTGAACACATTTTGTTATAACACCTCATAGAATGGCAGTCAACAATTAAAGAGGTTGAGATTGATCAGCTAGGCTGACATTTTTCATCCATCTATTTGGCACTATACTTATTATTTATTGCTTTAAACACTTGTACTTATGCTTCTCTCGCCACTTTAAGGGAACATGGTTATCATATCTTGGTTTAACTGGGATAGTGCCACTGTTTTTACACTACTAGATGGATTTAACCATGCATGGAGTAACAACTATTGGCAGCTACTTGGGGATCATAGTGATATGACTCAACCCTTACTATCATCATCCTACATGTATTGCATTCCTTTTTGCTCTTCTCCCTCTCTTTTCTCAGTATGGACATGTGAACATGACCTATTGTTTGGCCTTATCATTGTAACACCTAATGTTGTTCCCACTTTTGTGCTTTATACTTCAGGTAGATATTCAAAGGAGCTGAAACTCACAATTTGCGTCTTCATAAGACAAGATTGGAAACCTTGGATCTTAATATGGTAAAGGTATTAAAAAGAAATTAAACACATATTTGTTCAATAAAAATGATTCATATGTACATACCTGGGTTTCCTCACTTATTTGCTTGCTTTGCAAGTGGGGACTACACCATAAGGTGATTCTAGTGCATGGCTCAGTTACATGTTTGCTTTTGATGAAAATTAGGACATATTAGCACTTTTGATGGGTCTATGTAAGTGTAAGAACATCTCTAAGTGGAAATGAGAGGTAGCTAGCCATGGACTGCTGAGGGATCCATTAACATCAATGCACAATCTTATTACCAATTCTCTAAGAGATGCTGCCAGGGCACATAAGTGAGGTTTATGGAATAATAGCTTCTTCACAAGACCATAAGAGGAAGGCCTTTTAACATGCAGACCATAGAGGGCATAACTTCACGGTCCTATCTTTCACCTATTATTAACCTCCTGCTAGGTTTTATTCTTTGGGATATCTCAAACTTTCTCGTTATTTATTGCCTTACTCATTATCTATCTCGACAAACAACATAGCTCAACCCAATATTAGCACCCTCGATTGGTTGTCTTTTAATATAAAACTGTCACATATATAAACTTTTCCTTGATTAAGAGTGTTACCCCTTGTATGAACTTTAGTATTCTATGTGCCAATTCTTCATAGTATAATTGAATAATTGGAATGCAACCTTGATGTTATGAAGGATCCCTTTTGTAGGACTTCTTGTAAGGCCAATGATGCCTTTGTGAATACCCTTCTTTTATGTACACATCGTCATACATACTCCTCACTACCCCTCTTATAGTGGTAAAGAGGGAGCTTATTATTGGAGCTATATAGACCATCTATGCAGGAAGTTGTAGAGTCTCATGAGTTCAAGAGTTGAGCATTGAGAAAGACCAAAGACATGTCTGAGTGTCACTGAGACTAGTTGCTTATTTATTATAGCTTATGCTTGTCCAGGATGCTTGTAGTAACTTATGCTTAACATTCTTTAAATGCATATCCTTCCAATTCCTTATCCTTGGATGATGATGATGGCTCTTGCTACAACTGCTGACCTTATTTATCATCTTTGGTTACTTTATTAAGGACTTCTTGACTTTTCATGATAACATCGTGAAAAAAGAATGAAATGACTATGTTAGTTTTTTTTATAAGAATTTTTTATATAATTACCTCAACAGATGAGAATTTAACTTCATCGATCTAGGGAGTTTTGGGCTAAATTACACCATGAGCCTTATTTGTGTCCTCTCTTCATGTTTTCAAAAGCTAATAATCCCTTATTGTGCTTGTTTCCTTGCCCCCATATACTATCTCAAAGGGATAATCACTAAAAAAAAATTAGATGTACACCTTTACATAACATACAATGCCCGATGCATGAATGATAGTGCAATACAAAATGCTTATAACATATAAACAAAACAAAGCTACTCAAGGGCACTACAAAACTTGGCCAAGTAAGGACACCAAAAACCCTAAAACTTTGAAAGTTAAATGAAACATTTGATAAAGCCTTGGGATCATTGGAAACTTGTTGAAGCTGACACCCTTGCCTTCAAATTCAAAGCCATACAAATTTGAGCTCTCTTTAGTGTCTGACACCTACTAGACCCAGAGGAATGTTCGAATACATTCATAGGCATATATCTTAGGTTTCTAAATATGTGCAAAAGCTTAATGGTAGTTATATGTTAGATCTAGCTTGGGAGTTGTTGGCCTTAGGCACCAAGAAGGGGGGGAGGGGGAGGGTTGAATTGGTGTATAAAAATTAAAACAAGAAAGTAAGAAGAAAAATGAGTAGAAGAGAGACACAAGATTATAGTGGTTTGGGTATAATCGACCCTATGTCCATTCCCTAATTCTCAGCAATTAGGTGTTCCACTAACTTTAAATGGTGTTTCTAAGCTCACACCTAACTTTTATACTTATGTTTTCAAGGCTCACACAACAACCTTTACACTTGTGCTTTTGAGGCTCACACAACAACCTTTACACTATGTGTTTTTAAGGCTCACATAACAACCTCTCTTTAGTGACTCACACTATAGCCTTTACAAATGGTGTTTATGCTCACACCAAATAATCATTTAAAGAATAGAAAAGATTTAGTAGGAAAATTGTAAGAGTTTGGGTTATAAATTAATGAATTCTCTTGCATTTTTATCTGTTTGGTGAGGTATTTATAGACTCTACCTACGAAAGAGATGTTGCAATAAAACTGGTAGCAAATCTCCAAAGTATGATAGACAGATTTTGGATTAAATGCTTGTCAGATTACATTTGCAGTCGCTACTACTCTTTCACAGTCACAAATTTCCAATTTTTCATACGGGAGCCAAAAATTACGGCGAAAATCCCTGTTTATGTCTAACGGCATGTCTATGTGTCATCTTTTCATTGGTTTACTAGGAAAATATAGTTGTTGCCTTTCACCTGCTCATAAAAGTATCGACCGCTATTCTTCTTGTATAGGGCGCGACTTAGGACGCAAATTCGTCTGTCAAAATGTTTTATCTTCTTCTTATGATTCGCGGTTACTACCTACAAGTTGGCAACATGATTTTTGTCCTCCAACGGTCATTTGGGACACTTGTCATGTTATGGTTGTGAACTTGATTCCCTCTTGAGTTACTTTGAAATTCACGATCGCGATTGAGGCGTAACACACACCACGAATTTGTCTGTGACTTTGGGACTCTAATCTTTGGATGGGTCGTGGCAGAGAAGTGGCCTGCGAATTTGCCTGTCTAATTTTTTAACCTACCTTAGTCTAGGTCCCAATCGCGAAATGTGAAGTAGCAGTCGCGAATTAGGAGACACTTTGTTTTCTGTAGAGATTATGGACTTTATCTAATTTCTAATTTAGAAACTAACTAAAAACTGCAAAACGACACTTAATTGAAACATTAGAATTGATCAATCTCCTTTGTCAAGATCAAAAGAGGTTCAAGACTTAGGATTAACCATCATAATCCAACAATCTCCCCCTTTTTGATTTTGACAACTTAGATTGATGCAAAGGGAAAATAATGCTGAAATATGAAGTTGGAGTGAAGTTTGATTCAATGATAAATACTTAAGGTAAAATTTCCTAAGTGTGATAGTTTGATGCTCCCCCACAACTTATGCTATATTTTGCAAATTATTTTCTCTCCCTTTTAGACTTAGATTGTTTCTAGTTTCTATCTCTCCCTCTTTAGCAAGATCAAAAGGAGGGTGTAAAAGGGAAATGAAATCAAGCATAAGTGAATATAAGGAGCAAAATAAAAATGCAAATTATAAAGATAAAATGCATCAATCACATAAGACAAGAATTTTGCAAAGAAACACAAATTTATTTATTTATAATTATGGGATCACAATATTTTTAAACATAAATACAAAGAACAAGAAAATACAAAGGATCCCTAATCTAGAAGGTTGAAGAATTGTCATCATCTCTAGAAGTTTCTTCCTCTTGCTCATGTGTGGCTCCTTCTGCTTCATCCCCATCTTTATCTTCTTCATTACCAACTTCTTCATGTGAATCTTCAAATTCGGTGTAGTCTGGAAGATGATAAAGAGGAACCCCTAACTTCTCTTGAAGATCCATCATGTCAGTATAAAGATGTGAGAGAAATAGAAATCTCCTTTTCATCATTCTCAACATCTTATCCAATTTTCGGTTGATGGTGGTAAGAGACAACTTGGACTTGGGTTTTGGCTGAGGAGGATGGACTGGAATTGTGCCTTCTTCAATGTAGAGCCTCTTCCTCTTAGAAGCTTGAGAAGTTTCCATCTTTTTGGCCCTGAATGCACCCAGGGTGTAGGCATAAGTATCCAGGTGTATGGCTTTGGCATTTACTAGGTAAGTGAGGTCAAGAAAATTTTAGGAAGGAAAAAGCTTCTTGGTGAGGAATTTTTTTTTCTCATCAAGGGCTTTAACGAAACAGTATATGGCAGTGATGTGTGAAGGCAGAAGGAATTGACTTTTAGGTTTTGTACTCATATGGATCAATTGATCCATAAGGTATCAGCTAGTTTGTGTGGGTATATTTTTACAAGGCAGAAAAGGAATGCCAAGTCTTTTTGGGACACTTTCTCATTACCATCACCTCTTGCATTTATGAAAAAGGTGATGATATGGTGGAGTATCCAAAGGGGTAGGGATTTGATGTGTTTGGCCAAAGAAGAGCTAAGGTCGTGTTTGGCTTCAATTGAGATTTTTGATCAAAACTCGGAATAGATAACATCAAGTGCAAAGATTATGAAAGGGATTTTTTCTCCGACTTATAAATTGAAAAAAGAAGAGAGTTGTTCAAAGGTTATGTAGAAAGGATTGCTAAAGGCCTGGAATACTAACTCATATTGACCTATGGGAGATTCAGCTTTGCGACTAAGATGGACAGTGCACATGAACTCTCGCACAACCTCTTCGTATCTAGGTTCATCTCAGAAGATGAACTAGTTCCAGCCAAGATTTGAAAGAAAAGCCCAGATTTCATTATTGATGCCTAAGGTTTCTAATAGGAAAGTGGAGGGAATCTTGTTAGGGAGGATATAATCTTAAAGGAATTAGCTTTGTATCTTTCCTTCTCCTCTTTAGTGACTCCCTTCATGAGTTGGAGTGTAGGGGGTGCAGAGGGTTGAGCCACTCCCTTTCCTTTTTCTACTTTAGATATCTTCTTTGGGGCCATTGCAAGAGATGAAGAGAATTTAGGAAAATTTGAAGCTTTGAAGGTAAGAGACTTTGAGAGTATGATAAAGTGATGAAAAACACTATTTGAAGGCTTTATATAGCCATTGAAAAGGTATACAAACAACTAGAAATGGCTATAAGTGGTTTAATGAAAAGTTGGAAATGGTTGGCCATCAAATCACTTAATTTCCAGGCAGTTTCCCAAATTTGCATCAAAGAAATCATGAGTCGCGACTGCAAATTCAGGAAAATGTAAGTAATAGACAAATTTTCCTAGGGAATACATGCCTTAACGATCAAAAATTTGAAAATCAACCAAAATTCGCAGTGGATCTAAAATTTCACGATCACAAATTTATGTTTGGTAGCCAGGTGATTTTGACTTGTAATTTGGGACTGTGAAGAAAGGATAGCGACCGCAAATTATGAGTCAGCAAGGAAAAATAGTTGAATTTTGAAAAAAATTGTGATCCATTTTACTATATCAAACACAAATATCATAAATCAACAAATACCAATACACATAGCAATATCACACATAAGATAAAAAATTTTCACTTTAGGGAGCTTCCATCAAGCATTCCCAATTCCCTCTTAATGAAGTTCATTCTTTCTTCATTTAGAGGTTTAGTGAAAATATCTGCAAGTTGATGATTTGTGTCAATAAATTCTAACACAACATCACCCTTTTGCACATGATCTCTAAGAAAATGATGTCTAATATCTATGTGTTTGCTCTT